>JABXJD010000284.1:767500-776229 GCA_013375575.1 Percina caprodes | reverse complement strand
TGTATTTAGAATAAGTGTTCTCCTTACACTGGTGAATCCATCACAACTAAATCCCTGACCTTAACCCCTTACCCCCACCCCCACCCTAACCATAACCTGATTCTAACCCTAATCCTAAAACCAAGTCTTAACCCTCAAACAGACCTTTAAAGTTGGGGGGGGTCCAGCATTTTGGCCCCACACAAAGCTGTTGGGACCCCACAAGTATACTGAACTCCCGCTGTTGGACCCCACGAATATAGTTAAACAAGACCCCCCCACACACACACACACACACACACGCGGAAAATCATAATTCAGAAAACACACACACACATGGAGCAGCAGACGTGTGTGTGTGTGTGTGTTCTCTGAATTATGATTTTCTCAAGATTATCATAAAATAACTAACAATAAACTCAACTAAAGTCAAAACCTTCCAATTTGCAGGTTAATTAACAAAGAATCGAAACAAATTCAGTATTTTGTCATTCATGGTTGTGAAGATACTTCACAGCGTGTGTGTGTGTGTGTGTGTGTGTGTGTGTGTGTGTGTGTGTGTGCTTACAGTGCCTGGTCTCGGGTAGGGGATGCGGCCCTTGTACTCCACCCAGCGATAGTCCGGACCCTCTTTATGGGCAAACGGCCCATTAAAGGCGGCGCGGATGGACGCCATGGAGTACACACACACTGCTGAGCCATGAAGATGGAGCTGCAGGAGAGAGGAAACGTAGGAACGTGAGAGAGGAGGAAAGGTACGGCATTGGAGGGAGAGAGAGGGGTTGGAGAGATGGAGTGAGAGCAAAAGAAAGAGAGGAAAGAAGATGAAAGAGGTTGGGAGGATATGGGAAAAAACAGATTAGATGAAGAGGAAAAAATTCACAAGGAGAAAGAGACGAAAAATAGGAGAGGGAGAATAGATAGAAAACAGTGCAAGGGGGGATGAAATAGGAGGGAAGGAAGGAAGGAAGGATGGGAGGAGAGGAAAGGAAAGGAAAAAGAGGCGAGTGTGTTTTATTACATCAGGGTTACAACAACACAACCAGCTGGGCCTCTTCACCTTTGACCCCGACACCCACCCACAGCTGACCTCTGACCCTCCACACCGCTGGGTGTGCACGTGCCGCCCCGGGTGAAGAGTGTGCACGTAAAGGAGGGGAGGGAAGAGTGTGCACGTAAAGGAGGGGGTCATCCTAGTGCTCTGCTGTCCTGTGGTTTAAGGACGTTAAAGCAGACTTCATACAGACTTTCACAAATGTACAGTTTTAATTTTTTATTCATTTAATTATTTATATATATATATATATATATATATATATATATATATATAGTTTTAATTTTTTTAAATTATTTATATATATTTTTATTTTTATTTATTTAATTATTTATGTATATTTTTTATTTTATTAATTTCATATTATATACAGTATATATATATATAGTTTTTTTATTTTATTATTATTTATATATATTTTTATTTTTTATTTATTTCATTATTTATATATATTTTTATTTTTATTCATTTCATTATTTATGTATATTTTTATTTTTTATTTATTTCATTATGTATATACAGTATATATACAGTATGTATTTATATATTACATACAGTATGTGTAGTATTCTTTTCATGTGTTTTTAGACCAAATTTAACTGGTTCAAAAAAAAGAAATGCAAGAAAACGAATAAATTTAAATAAAATTAAATTAATTCAGTATAATCCACTGAGACTGTTGTTCAAGCAGCATTTCCGATCTATATTCATGTTTCTGGTGGCGGCGCCCACTAGTGGCCGTCGTCGCTCTGACGGATGCAAAGCAGGAAGTAAGGTGATATATGTGAGTGTAGACAGGTAGATATCCGGTACATGTAGAGTAAGTGTATGTTAACGTGTATAAATAAGTGAAGCATCATAACTGCTTTGTATTTAACTAAAGGATAAAACTGGAAAAAAGAGGGGAAATGTTCTTTTTGTTTTTTTTAACTTCTTCCTACTCCTTTTTGAACATGAGAATTTCTTATCTGAATCACTTACAATCATTTTGGAAGATTGTACTGAGATGTACATGTTCTATATGTCTGTTATACTGTATTTATGTGTATATACATGTTCTATATGTCTGTTATTTCTGTTATACTGTATTTATGTGTATATACATGTTCTATGTGTCTGTTATACTGTATTTATGTGTATATACATGTTCTATATGTCTGTTATACTGTATTTATGTGTATATACATGTTCTATATGTCTGTTATACTGTATTTATGTGTATATACATGTTCTATATGTCTGTTATACTGTATTTATGTGTATATACATGTTCTATATGTCTGTTATACTGTATTTATGTGTATCTACATGTTCTATATGTCTGTTATACTGTATTTATGTGTATATACATGTTCTATGTCTGTTATACTGTATTTATGTGTATATACATGTTCTATATGTCTGTTATACTGTATTTATGTGTATATACATGTTCTATATGTCTGTTATACTGTATTTATGTGTATCTACATGTTCTATATGTCTGTTATACTGTATTTATGTGTATCTACATGTTCTATATGTCTGTTATACTGTATTTATGTGTATATACATGTTCTATATGTCTGTTATTTCTGTTATACTGTATTTATGTGTATATACATGTTCAAAATAACCTACAAAACCAAGCTTAGCTCTGTAGTTTTGGTGCCAGATGTATTATACGAGCACCCATCTGTCTACGGGCGGATGCTCTGATCTCGTTACCGATATCTTAACGTTTTATCTCAACGAGACGTCTCTTCACATTTTCCCGTCACTCATTGGCGAGATCTCGTCCGACACCTCTGAGATCTACTGGTCCGACCGCGTGGCCGAGTCCGTTCTCACCTGGAGGTACCGAAGACCCCGTAGATGGTCGGGTTTTGGGGGTCCTTCGTCTCCAGAACAAAGATGTCCTCTAAAAAAAACAACAACAGGGTGACAGTTATAAAATGCATGAATGAACAAACATTAGTTTAAAATGTGTATTCCTCCTATCAGGAAGATGGAAGTGTTCCATGATGGATGTCTCCGATAAATATGCCAGATCTTTTGGCCAAATAAGATCTTGACTTTGTTTTGCGAGATCTTGACTTTGTTTTGCGAGATCTTGACTTTGACATAGAGAATTTTTTCTTTTCTTCTTCATGTCAAAGTCAAGATCTCGCAAAAGTGATTGTTTCCAGTAATTTAATTTTAAAATTTTTATTGTTTTCGCAAAACAAAGTCAAGATCTCTCAAAACAAAGTCAAGATCTCTCAAAACAAAGTCAAGATCTGGCAAAACAAAGTCAAGATCTCTCAAAACAAAGTCAAGATCTCGCAAAACAAAGTCAAGATCTCGCAAAACAAAGTCAAGATCTCGCAAAACAAAGTCAAGATCAATTTAATTTTTTAATTTTTATTGTTTTTTTTCTCCATGTCAAAGTCAAGATCTGGCAAAACAAAGTCAAGATCTGGCAAAACAAAGTCAAGATCTCTCAAAACAAAGTCAAGACCTCGCAAAACAAAGTCAAGATCTCGCAAAACAAAGTCAAGATCTGGCAAAACAAAGTCAAGATCTCGCAAAACAAAGTCAAGACCTCGCAAAACAAAGTCAAGATCTCGCAAAACAAAGTCAAGACCTCGCAAAACAAAGTCAAGATCTCGCAAAACAAAGTCAAGATCTCGCAAAACAAAGTCAAGATCTCGCAAAACAAAGTCAAGATCTCCAGAACTGTTCAGGTGCCGTGGGAAATTCCACTGGATTTCACTCATTTAGGCCGGATGTCCGTCCCCGTCCTCTGTCTCTGTGTTGGCGTTCTAACCTGCGGCTGATTTCTGAGGACTCTGGTTACCTGGTCCTCAGGTCTCTGCAGGGTAAATCCAGACAGCTAGCTAGACTATCTGTCCAATCTGAGGACTATGGTTACCTGGTCCTCAGATCTCTGCAGGGTAAATCCAGACAGCTAGCTAGACTATCTGTCCAATCTGAGGACTATGGTTACCTGGTCCTCAGATCTCTGCAGGGTAAATCCAGACAGCTAGCTAGACTATCTGTCCAATCTGAGGACTATGGTTACCTGGTCCTCAGATCTCTGCAGGGTAAATCCAGACAGCTAGCTAGACTATCTGTCCAATCTGAGGACTATGGTTACATGGTCCTCAGGTCTCTGCAGGTAAATCCAGACAGCTAGCTAGACTATCTGTCCAATCAGAGTCTCTGTTGCACGACTAAAACTACTTCTGAACGTACACATTCCACCAAAACAACTTCCTTCCCAGCGGCTCCGTCCGGAGCTTAGTCCCGCCCATGACGATTGCGATTGGTTTAAAGAAATGCCAATAAACCAGAGCAGGTTTTTCTCCCATCCCAGAATGCTGTGTGGACCAGCCAGACCCTCTGTGCAGCACTGTGGATGAGGGTCTGGCAATGCGAGAATAACACTGAATTGGGCATCAAACAAGGGAGGAGAAAAGAGGGAAAGAAGCTCTTGCTGTGCCAAACTGTACCCTCTTTTCAAAGTTTAGGGAGAGGACGATGAAGTCAGAAAGACAGGAGGGAGGACAGCAGGACCATTATATCAAATTAAAGGTCTGCTCCAGAGGAGTTACATGAAAGGAAGGAGGGAAGGAAAAGGAGGGAAGGAAAAGGAGGGAAGCGTTACCGAGCTCATCGAACTGGGTGTCGACTCCAGACGGGCCGGGGACCGAGCAGACCAGCCGGGCTTTGAGGAACGTGGTCCAGCGGTTGATCAGACTCCTCTTCCCTCCGACGTCATTCTGGATAGAAGAGAGAAGAGAGAGGGAAGAATGAAAGATGAATGTAGGGTGCAGGACAATGAGATGACAGGGGGAGGAGAGGGAAGGGAAGCATAAAGCTGCTGTTTCAGAGCTTATTCCCTGTTACATAGTGTTCTTGTTCTTATTCAGTCAGTTTATAGGTTATTGTGTTTATATTTTATAGTCACGGTCAATATTTTATCATGATCCACTGCACTGTTCACTTTTTCACTTTTTCACTATCATCATTACACAGTCTTCAATAGTATCTCACCTTATCATGGTCATTGCATTTCTGTGAGTGGTTTTATTTAATTCAATTCAATTCAATTCAATTCAATTCAATTCAATTCAATTCAATTCAATTCAATTCAATTTAATTTAATTTAATTTAATTTAATTTAATTTAATTTAATTTAATTTAATTTAATTTAATTTAATTTAATTTAATTTAATTTAATTTAATTTAATTCAATTCAATTCAATTCAATTCAATTCAATTCAATTCAATTCAATTCAATTCAATTCAATTTAATTTAATTTAATTTAATAAGTTAAGTTAAGTTAAGTTAATTTAATTTAATTTAATTTAATTTAATTTAATTTAATTTAATTTAATTTAATTTAATTTAATTTAATTCAATTCAATTCAATTCAATTCAATTCAATTCAATTCAATTTAATTTAATTTAATTTATTTTAATTTTTATTTTATTTTATTTTTTACAATGTGTCTGTTGTGTGGGAGAAAAATAAATAAACTGTGTGCATGGTTTTACAATCCGACAGATTGGTAAACTGTACACACGGTACATTTTATTTATTTTTCTCTCTCCTGAGCTTCAGGACAACGACCACAGAGGGAGTTAAACCACCTTTTAACATTATTTAACATTAGAAAATTGATTAGATATCAAATATAGACACTTTTTCACAGTGATTTGGGGTCGTTCCCCACGACGGGTTGAATCCATTCTTTTACCCCTTTCTCTTTCTCCCAGTCTTTGTTATATTTCTTCCTGTATTTCGTCCACTTTATCCCGGGATGTCCCGGATCCTAGGGGGGCTCCGTAGAAAAAGTCGCTTGTTTTGGGCTTGTTTCCACAGGCCTGGTTGCTTATTTGTCTCGTGAGATCTGGCAACACAGCTTCAGGCCTCTGCAGAGCCAAATATCACGCTTATACTGTACGTTCTTTTGTCTATTGTTATACTTCACGCAGCCACACGTCGAGTAGACCGTGTCTCCGTGTCTCGGTACCTTGCAGATTCGAGCCACGCGGCTGTAGACCCTCTTGTCCCACTGTCCGGCCTCCACCGCCTGCTCCTTGAAGAAGAAGTAGACCTTGTCGTCATCTGGACTGCGAGTGTCGGGGATGGAGAAGGAGCCCACGAACTCTGGCTCTAAAAGAGGGTTAGCAGAGGGATTTAGGACCAGGCACTTTCCAGCTTTTCAACAAGATTTTTAACCCTCATGTTGTCTCCATGTTGTCCCCATGTTGTCTCCATGTTGTCCCCATGTTGTCCTCATGTTGTCCTATATCAATGTTCTTTTTAATTCCCCAAAATAACATGATTGATTCCACACAACGCTCTTTGCCAAGTACAAATCTCTACTTTCATTAATTTTGGGGCGTCTTATTCAATTTTATAGCATTTGAAACCAAATTGAAGTGTTTTTGAAATAGTATTGAGAGTAAAAGTTGACATATTCCAGTCTGTGATTATCATCAACATCCATTCCTTTAATTTTAGTCTCAATAATTCCTAATTTCTGCTTTTCTAACTCAAACATTAGGTATAATTTCCTATAAATGAGGTTTAATGAACATAAATTCCAAAAATAACTGTAAAAATAAAGTTAATAATATAGTGTTATGTGTTGAAAACGTCAAAAAAAGTGATAAACATTGAAAAAAGTGTCAAAAGTGTTGAAAAATGGGACAAAAACATCGATAAAAGAGCTTCAACACAAGTGTTGATTTTCAATTTTGACGGGAAGACAACACGAGGGTTAAAGACCTTGTTTATCTTAAGAAGGACACACGAAGCAACGCTTCATCCTTCAGTTCATCGCAAACATTCAACATAAAACGTCTTTTTTCGTCTCTCCAAAACCAAATCTGATATAAAACAGAAGCACAGGACAGCTCCATATCTGAGTGGCTGAAAACTGCATTTACTGTAAGTTTTTGCATGGGAATTTTGAAAGAGGAGGAACAAGTAGAAAGAAAGAAAAAGAAAGAAAGAAAGAAAGAAAGAAAGAAATGCATGTTTGGTGGAGGCTTGTCACCGTTGAGCCAGTTGTGGTCGTGACGCCTCGGTGCGGATGTGATGCTGAGCGTCGCCCTGCACCGACGTACGGAAGATCGCTGCGTTGGCGCCCATGAAGTCTACTGCCATCCCTGCATAGAGGTCTCCATCTGGGGGAGAGAGGGAGGGAGGGAGGGAGGGGGAGGGAGAGAGAGGGGGAGAGAGGGAGAGAGGGAGGGAGGGGGAGAGAGAGGGAGGGGGGAGGGGAGAGAGAGGGGGGAGAGAGGGAGAGAGGGGAGGGAGAGAGAGAGAGAGGGGAGGGAGGGGGGAGAGGAGGGAGAGCAAGAGAGGAGGGGAGAGAGAGAAGGGAGAGAGAGAGAGCAAGAGAGGAGGGGAGAGAGAGAAGGGAGAGAGGGAGAGAGGGAGAGAGGGAGAGAGAGGTAGAAAGAGAGAGAGAGAGAGAGCAAGAGAGGAGGGGGAGAAAGAGGAGGGGAGGGAGGAGAGAGAGAGAGGGCAAGAGAGGAGAGAGAGAGAGAGAGAGGGAGGGGGAGAGAGAGAAGGGAGAGCGAGAGAGCAAGAGAGGAGGGGAGAGAGAAGGGAGAGAGAGAGAGAGAGAGCAAGAGAGGAGGGGAGAGAGAGAAGGGAGAGAGAGAGAGAGAGAGAGAGAGAGGTAGAAAGAGAGAGAGAGAGAGAGAGAGAGCAAGAGAGGAGGGGGGGAGAAAGAGGAGGGGAGGGAGGGGGGAGAGAGAGAGGGGGGGGGAGAGAGAGAGGGAGACAAAGGGGGAGAGATAGACAAGAGGGAGAGAGAGAGAGAGACAGAGAGAGAGAGACAGAGAGAGATAGACAGACAGAGAGAGAGAGAGAGGGGTAGAAAGAGAGAGAGAGGGGGAAGGAGAGACAGGAGGAGAAGGAGAGGGAGAAAAAGAGGGAGAGAGAGGGAGACAGGAGGGAGGTGGAGAGGGAGAGAGAGAGAGAGGGGAAAGAGAGGGGAGAGAAAGAGAGAGGAGGAGGGAGGTGGAGAGGGAGGGGGGGCAGAAAGAAAGTCAGAAAGACAAAGAAAGGTTTTAAGATATTAATCAGAAATCACCATCTCCTCCCCAGCTGATTCCTTACATCACTTCACTGTATTTCAATGCTAAAATATGCAAACGAGACATTAATTAAAGCTAAAATTTGGTTATTTCAGAAGAAATCTGCAGACACAAATAGACAAAACTGAGTAAAATGAACCCCTAAAGGTGTAGATCAGATAACCTTCTCCACTCGTCTGAAAGAAGACATGTTATGGAAGAAAGACCAAAAACTCAGAATCGAAAGATGTTTTTAGATGTTTTTGGGTGTTTTTAGATGTTTTTAGATGTTTTTAGATGTTTTTAGATGTTTTTAGATGTTTTGGGTGTTTTAGATGTTTTTGGGTGTTTTTAGATGTTTTTAGATGTTTTTAGATGTTTTTGGGTGTTTTTAGATGTTTTTAGATGTTTTAGGTGCCTCAGACGTTTTAGATGTTTTAGATGTTTTGGGGTATTTTGATGTATTTAGATGTTTTAGGTATTTTAGATGTTTAGGTATTTCAGATGTTTTTAGATTTTTAGATATTTCTGGGTGTTTTTAGACGTATTTAGATATCTTAGGTTTCAGACGTTTTAGACGTCTTTAGATGTTTTAGGTGTTTTAGACGCACTAGACGTTTTAGGTGTTTTTAG
>JABXJD010000284.1:757500-762500 GCA_013375575.1 Percina caprodes | reverse complement strand
GCTCCACGTGGTCTCTGGCAGCGGGCCAGTGGATCTGATGGAGGACATAAAACACAGACTTCTATCCTTTGGTTTCTTGCAGCGTTGCAGAGGGACGCAGAAAACACTCAGAAGCTTCTTCACATGTTGTTTTACTTTGTGTGTGGTTGTTTTTTTAAAGGGACTTTTTATTGGTTCAGTTCTTGAGATATTTCTAAATAGGAGTCCGGCACCGCTGTAAAATTGTAGATTAGAAGAGGTAACATGCTGACCATCGCACATAAAATCAAATCTCCACTCTAATAAATATCTGTATATTAACAGCTGTTTGACTGTAAATTTTCACAGAAATTGTCCCTTTGTATGTGATTCACAGGCATATTACTGTTAATTTACAATATAACAGAAAGTGTTGTGTTTTTTACCATTGACACAGTTATTTAACTGAAATATTCTGTTTTTTAATTACGGTGGAAAGTCAGAGTAAGGAGCCGCTGGTACTGTTTCTGTTATTTTACGGATTTATTTCTTAGAGTGTCCAATGAAAAAAATATCAAAAATCTTTTCCTTACGTCTTCCTTTAATTGTCTTTATAAAATGTATAATAATGACTGGAAAACATAGATTACTCTACAAAATGAATGACAACCGGTAAGCATTGATAATGACATTTAACAACAATTATTACAATTACCAGACACTGCCTACCAAGAGCCTGGGTCTGGGTCTGGGTCTGGGTCTGGGTCTGTCCCAGATTTCTGCCTAAAAGGAAGTTTTTCCTCGCCACTGTCGCACTGTTGCTTGCTCTGGAGGGAACTACTAGAACTGTTGGGTCCTCGTGAATTATAGAGTGTGGTCTAGACCTGCTCTATCTGGTCTAGACCTACTCTATCTGGTCTAGACCTACTCTATCTGGTCTAGACCTGCTCTATCTGGTCTAGACCTGCTCTATCTGGTCTAGACCTACTCTATCTGGTCTAGACCTGCTCTATCTGGTCTAGACCTGCTCTATCTGGTCTAGACCTACTCTATCTGGTTTAGACCTGCTCTATCTGGTCTAGACCTGCTCTATCTGGTCTAGACCTGCTCTATCTGGTCTAGACCTGCTCTATCTGGTCTAGACCTACTCTATCTGGTCTAGACCTGCTCTATCTGGTCTAGACCTGCTCTATCAGTAAAGTGTCTCGAGATAACTCTTGTTATGAATTGATACTATAAATAAAATTGAAAATTGATTCGGCCAGATATTGGTCTTTTTGACGGGGTTGGGTTTCTACGCGTGCACTAGGCGCTACGCTGGCCGCCGTGATGCCGTCGCCGTTGGTTACGGGAAGGTGTTTCGTTGTACTTTTATGTCGTTATATGTAGTAGGTCTTAAATTTCATTCATAAAGGTCATAAAAGTCTTGAATTTGACTTGGGGAACCCTGCAGAAACCAGTTATGAAGACATCTTTTCAAATGCCGCCATCCTAGCCATGTCACCCCCCCACTCCTGGATTGAAGGCGGCACCCCTTCATTCTTCCATCATCTTATAATAACATGTCTGGCTATCATTAAACCAGTCTGGACCCAGCTCTGGCCCCATGTTATATATGCAATTACTTTCCACTGCACTTTAATTCAGATACTTACTTATTATATATTTCTATCTGCAAAAACTCTGTTTATATATATATATATATATATATATATATATATATATATATATATATATATATATATATATATATATATATATATTCATAGTACATTTTCACCTGTAAACTCTATTACAGTAATATCCAGCTGTATATTATATTCAGTATATATCCAGCTGTACATTTTGCCCACAACACTAGTTATCTATACATTATATTCATAGGAAAAATCTATCTGTAAAATTCTGTTTATAATAGTATTCATCTCCATATTTATTCAGTACATATCCATGTCCTGCACTATGGAACCAGTGTATATCCTGCACCCGCTGCTACTGCACTTCTGGTTAGACCTAAACTGCATTTCGTTGCCTTGTACCTGTACCTGTACCTCTACCTGTACCTGTACTTGTACCTGTGCTTGTACCTGTACTTGTACCTGTACCTCTACCTGTACCTCTACCTGTACCTCTTCCTGTACCTGTACTTGTACCTGTACTTGTACTTGTACCTGTACTTGTACCTGTACCTCTACCTGTACCTGTACTTGTACCTGTACTTGTACCTGTTCTTGTACCTGTACCCCAACTGTACCTGTACCTCTACCTGTACCTCTACCTGTACTTGTACCTGTAATTGTACCTGTTCTTGTACCTGTACTTCTACCTGTACCTGTACCTCTACCTGTACCTCTTCCTGTACCTGTACTTGTACCTGTACTTGTACCTGTTCTTGTACCTGTACTTGTACCTGTACCTGTACCTGTACTTGTACCTGTACCTGTACCTGTACCTCTACCTGTACCTGTACTTGTACCTGTACTTGTACCTGTACTTATACCTGTGTAATGACAATGAAGTTGAATCTAATCTAATGTTATCAGGTTATCATTTGTGTCTCACCGTGTGAGAGGGCCGGTCCAAGTTGTCGGGTCTCAGCAGGTAGATGTGGTCTTTCCCTCCGACCAACAGCCATCCCTGATCCTCGTCCAATAACAGGGCCTGGTATCCGCCGCTGACTCCGCCCCCCCAGAACACAGCCGAGCTGTTCCTCAGATCTGAGAGGGACAAGACGTGTTTCCGTCAAACAGGGAAGTAGTAACTTTGAGTTTGAAGTAATATATATATATATATATATATATATTTATATATATATATATATATATATATATATATATATATATATATATATATACACACACAATGAATACCTTTACTTATGTACTTTTTCATATTTTTGAATGCAAGACTTTTATTTGTAGTAAAGTATTTTCAAAGTGTTTGTTACTTTTCCTCAAGTAAATAAAATAAATCCTATTTTCCCTCTCCACACACACACACACACACACACACACACACACACACACACACACACACACAGATGCACGCGTATACACACACGCACGCACACACACACACACATACACACACACGCACGCGCACACACAAACATGCACGCGTACACACACAAACGCACGCGCGCGCACACACACACACAGGCATACACAATCACACACACACACAAACATACACATGCACGTGTGCACACACAAAACACATAAATCACACTCAGTCATGTTAGGGTTAAAATGTGAAGTTGTGTGCATACACACACACACATACACACAGACACACACACACACACACACACACACAGGTCATGTCTCCGGGGAGTGGCTGCTAAAGCAGGCAGAAAACGACGTGAACAAGCAGAGGAAATGAAGCGTTGCTGCCCGGCCGACACACACTGCAGCCGGGGAATCATTGTTTACTCAACAGTTACACATCTCAGCTGGATGGACCTTCATAGTAATAATAACCAAGTAATAATGAAATAATAACAATACTCTATACTGCTTATTGATCCCCAGTGGGGAAATTACACTTTACACTCTGTTTTAGTTAGAAATCACTACAGACAGGCCTGAAATACACACACACACACACACACACACACACACACACACACACACACACACACACACACACACACACACATACACATCAAGAATCAAGAATCAAGAACTTTATTTGCCATTTGTGTTTTTACACATTGGAACTCTTGTGCGGTTAATACTCAGAAAGTCAAAACAAGTTTAAAAAGACACACAAAGAATTTACATTATAAATAGGTAACATTACACAAAACCATTAAAGAGTACAAATAAAAGTAAATAAATTGCATTCCTAAAATTGACAAAAAATATAATTGCATATTGCCATTGCCCCTAAAAACAGCCCCTTATAAAATATTAAAATGCACAACTATTATTAAATAATAAAGAAGATACACAGGTATATTGCACATATGTGTATTTAAACACATACACATACACATACACATACACACACACACACACACACACACACACACACACACACACACACACACACACACACATAAATACATATATGGGGGCTGTTAAGGCTCCACAAGCTGTCTTGACTCGAGCTCCTGTGAATTTTTAACAATTTTTTTTGACATTTTTGATTGTTGTTGTTGTTTTTTCAACTTTTTGCCACATCATTGAAAACTCTGACTTCATTAATCCAGCCAGTTTGCATTATTGGGGGAGTTGTAACCCCCCCGCCACACACACACACACACACACACACACCCCCACCGCCGTAAATTACGCCTATGCGTCATCTGAGACGACCTGCCTGTGCTGCAATTAATCAGCTGAATGAGTGAAAGGAAATTAACCATGAAACTCCTCTAGCCCGTCTTACAAAAAAGAGTGTGTGTGTGTGTGTGTGTGTGTGTGTGTGTGTGTGTGTGTGTGTGTGTGTGTGTGTGTGTGTGTGTGTGTGTGTGTGTGTGTGTGAAGGGCACAAATTGTAATGAATATGCACAGAGTCGCCGCTGTGTGGGTCCCAAAGATGGAAAGCTGGGGCTTTGAATGCAACACGGCACATTTGCTACACTTCACCACCATTTAAAAAGAAATAAATCACAGCTCCGACAATCGCACCGGCGGTGACAGCGGACACCCGAGTCTCTGACCTGCCTCAGAGACTACAGAGGAGGGAGACGTCAACACATGGTGGGGGGGGGGCGGCACACACATTTACTGCCTTTAATCACACGGCTCGTATAAGAGGCTTCCACTAACCTGCCTAAGATAATAAATGGAGCGATGAATGCAAAGTTATTCCTCAGTCTTACAGGGGAAATCTCATCAGGGCACCAAAAAAACATAAATTATTCTCTATATATCTTTAATTTCTCCTCTTTTTATTTTCTTTTGTGTCATGTCTCATTTTTGCTCGAATGCTTTGTTTCTCTGGAAGAGAGATCAGTTCATCAGCTTCAAATCACTGTTACACTGATAAATAATATATATTTATAATATATAATATAATATATATATATATATATA
>JABXJD010000284.1:745000-750000 GCA_013375575.1 Percina caprodes | reverse complement strand
GAAAAAAGTGACAAACAGATTGTTTTTTCTTCATGGTTGACGGGAAGACAACACGAGGGTTAATAAAATGACTCTCTTCCCTTTTGTATTTTTAATTTCTGCCTTTTAGTTTCAAGATATTCTATAACACAAGAGTATATTTTATAGTATTCTATAGTATATTTTAGTATCAAGATGTTTTCTTTAATTTGAATCATGTTAAGCTTTTGTAACCTTGTCTAATTGGGCCGAAAATGGGCCAAAAATGGGCCAAAATGGGCCAAAAATGGGCTAGAAATGGGCCAAAATGGGCCAAAAACGGTCCAAAATGGGCCAAAAATGTGTCAGAAATGGGCCAAAATGGGCCAAAAATGGGCCAGAAATGTGCCAAAATGGGCCAGAAACGGTCCAAAATGGGCCCAATGGAGCCAAATCCAACAGCAACTCAATCTGCTAGCCTGCTAGCTGCTAGCTGCAGTCCAGATGTTCTCATGTTTCCGTTGCGGTCGCACTGTGGAAATGAGCTATGTAAATAAAGTTTGACTGACTGAAGGTCCCCCTCCTCCTCTTGCAGGACTGCTCGTGTTTCTACCCCAGTCCAAACACTTCCTGGTCTGGTGTTTGTTTTCCTAGCGGACCCAGTAGCGGGCGGCCAGCAGACGTGGAGATGAAGTCAAGGACGTGGAACCATTTTGTGTCAGCGAGCCTAAATGCCAGAGTTTCAATAACTTACAAGGGCCGTGTTATTATATATTAACGATTATCATCTCCCCCCCTCAACACTTTCCTTCTTTCAGCTGCTTTTTGTTCCTGGCATGGATCACTTTCACACACTGTAAAAAACATCTCCTCACTATCTGCTAGCTGCCTGTCCCCTGAACACACTGTAAAAAACATCTCCTCACTATCTGCTAGCTGCCTGTCCCCTGAACACACTGTAAAAAACATCTCCTCACTATCTGCTAGCTGCCTGTCCCCTGAACACACTGTAAAAACATCTCCTCACTATCTGCTAGCTGCCTGTCCCCTGAACACACTGTAAAAAACATCTCCTCACTATCTGCTAGCTGCCTGTCCTCTGAACACACTGTAAAAAACATCTCCTCACTATCTGCTAGCTGCCTGTCCCCTGAACACACTGTAAAAAACATCTCCTCACTATCTGCTAGCTGCCTGTCCCCTGAACACACTGTAAAAAACATCTCCTCACTATCTGCTAGCTGCCTGTCCCCTGAACACACTGTAAAAACATCTCCTCACTATCTGCTAGCTGCCTGTCCCTGAACACACTGTAAAAACATCTCCTCACTATCTGCTAGCTGCCTGTCCCCTGAACACACTGTAAAAACATCTCCTCACTATCTGCTAGCTGCCTGTCCCCTGAACACACTGTAAAAAACATCTCCTCACTATCTGCTAGCTGCCTGTCCCCTGAACACACTGTAAAAAACATCTCCTCTCTATCTGCTAGCTGCCTGTCCCCTGAACACACTGTAAAAAACATCTCCTCACTATCTGCTAGCTGCCTGTCCCCTGAACACACTGTAAAAACATCTCACTATCTGATAGCCTCCATTTTGTTTGACAATACTTCGAATGTCAACAAGAAGTTACGTCACCCAACATCGCTTAGAGCACCTTTAACCCTCATGTTGTCCTCATGTTGTCCTCATGTTGCCCTCATGTTGTCCTCATGTTGTCTTCATGTTGCCCTCATGTTGTCCCCATGTTGTCCTCATGTTGTCTTCATGTTGCCCTCATGTTGTCCCCATGTTGTCCTCATGTTGTCTTCATGTTGTCTTCATGTTGTCCTCATGTTGTCCTCATGTCGCCCTCATGTTGCCTTCATGTTAACGTCATGTCGTCCTCATGTTGTCTTCGTGTCGTCCTCATGTTGTCTTCATGTTGTCTTCATGTTGTCTTCATGTTGTCTTCATGTCGTCCTCATGTTGTCTTCATGTTGCCCTCATGTTAACGTCATGTCGTCCTCATGTTGTCTTCATGTCGTCCTCATGTTGTCTTCATGTTGTCTTCATGTTGTCTTCATGTCGTCCTCATGTTGTCTTCATGTCGTCCTCATGTTGTCTTTATGTTGTCGTCCTTTTGTCTTCATGTTGTCCTCATGTTGCCCTCATGTCGTCCTCATGTTGTCTTCATGTCGTCCTCATGTTGTCTTCATGTTGTCTTCATGTCGTCCTCATGTTGTCTTCATGTTGTCTTCATGTCGTCCTCATGTTGTCCTCATGTTGTCCTCATGTTGTCCCCATGTTGTCCCCATGTTGTCCCCATGTTGTCCCCATGTTGTCCTCATGTTGTCCTCATGTTGTCCTCGTGTTGTCCTTGTGTTGTCCTTGTGTTGTCCTCATGTTGTCCTCGTGTTGTCCTCATGTTGCCCTCATGTTGTCCTCATGTTGTCTTCATGTTGTCCTCTTGTTGTCCTCATGTTGTCTTCATGTTGTCCTCATGTTGCCCTCATGTTGTCTTCATCTTGCCCTCATGTTGTCCTCATGTTGTCTTCATGTTGTCCTCATGTTGCCCTCATGTTGCCCTCATGTTGCCCTCATGTTGCCCTCATGTTGTCCTCATGTTGTCCTCATGTTGCCCTCATGTTGCCAGGCAGCCCCCAAGACCAGGACGTTACAATAGTCCAGCCTAGATGTAACAAAGGCGTGAAGAAGGGCCTCCACATCTTTATTGATCTAATCTTTGGGATTCTTCAGAGATGAAAGAAGGCTACTTTTGTCACCTCAAACACTCATCTTTCCTCTTCTCCTCTACTCCTTCAACCCTCTCCTGCTTTTATTCTGCAGGCCCACACACCTCTCTCGGGTTCACTGACAAAAATCCAATCTCCGAATTCCTCCTTGAGCCACCCTGTCCTTTATTTCTCTCCTCTACCTCACTCCTTTTCTGCTCTACTGTGGGACAAACTGTCTCTTTTCTTCCCTCTTCCCTTAATAAACCTGCATATGTGGGATCAGGGAGAAAGACCACAACCACTCCTGTTCTGCTTTTCTTCTTTACTTCCACTTTGCCTTTCAGTCGTCTCCTCTGAAGAGTCTCAAATCACAAGAGCTCACTACAGTGACGGTCATTATTAAAAGCTGTTTCCGGGGCAACCAAAAACTAAAGTTAAGGACCACACATATTGGCAGAGGAGAGAGAGCGGCCCCTTGAACCAGGGCTGTAGTCAAGACCATCTTAGTCGAGTCCAAGACCAGGACTAGTCGAGTCCAATTCAAGACCGAGTCCAAAAAGGTTTAAATCCAAGACAAGACCAAGTCCAAAAAGGTTCGAGTCCGAGTCAAGACCGAGTCCCGGACAGAAAAAAAGGTCTTATGCATGACAGTATCAAGAGAATCATTTTGGGTTTCACTTTCCCTCCAATATTATTATCAACATAATAAAGATACCTGGACTCGGTCCAGACCAAAAGCCATATTGGGCAAGACCAGTGGCTGAGGCCGAGACAAGTCCGAGTCCAAATACTAGCGAGTCCGAGACCATAGAAAAAGGTTTTCCTATGGTACTACAGCCCTGCCTTCAACCTGCCAGGATTCAATTTGAACTAATGTTTCCTCACATGCAGCCTTCCTCTTGCAGGAATGGATGAAGACACTCTTGTTCCAAGTTCAGCAGCAATAAAACACTTTGATTTGTGCTCCACGACTTTCCAGACAACGACTTTCCAGACAACGACTTTCCAGACAACACGCCAAAACAGTCCAACATCAGCTCATATTCAGCTGCATGTGCATGTAGACAGAATTACAGCTCATTTACATCTCTAGTCTTTGTAATGTCCCTGCTGAAGTGAGAAATTGTGGTTATGCTAAGTATTGCACTCCTGACTGTAATTACCAACAGACAGCTGTTTGTCTATCAGTCCAAAGTCGCTGCATTACTAACACACAGCCCCCTCCCCTCCCCCATTTCACCAAACTCCAGCCCGATCACACTCCTACACATCGTTTCATATGCTGTAGCGTGCAATCCAAACACTTATAAAGTAGTCTGGATGAAATAAGAGTCCATTTCCAGGATAGTGGCCGCCATCCTGTGCGTGGCTCCGCTCTCCTCCTCTTTTTTTAATCACGTTAAGACCTTTTGTAACTTTGTTTTTAATATAAATGCCGTTATATAATAATATAATAATTATATAATATATAATAATAAAAGCTGTTTGTTTGATGAGTCAATGGGGCAAAAATCCAACACCCAACTTTTTTTTTTTATATATCATTTTTTGGCATTTTTAGGCCTTAATTTGACAGGACAGCTGAAGAAAATGAAAGGGGGAAGAGAGGGGGATGATATGCAGCAAAGGGCAGCAGGTCGGAGTTGAACCTGCGGCCAGTGCGGCGAGGAACAGACCTCTGTGTCTGGGCGCCGGCTCTACCAACTGAGCCATCTGGGTGTTTGGGCATTCACTTTGAGTCAAAATCATTTTTATTCTCTTCTCTACTCCCTTTTGCATTTTAATCACAGTTTAACGTGTGCATGTTTCCATCTATAACTGGTAGATTTCAGTATCAAGATGTTCTTTTTCATTTGAATCATGTTAAGCACTTTTGTAACCTTCTTTAATTGGAGCAAAAATGGGCCAAAATCCAAAAATGGATCAAAATCCAACACCACCTCCATCTGCTAGCCTGCTAGCTGCTAGCTGCAGTCCTGATGTTCTCCCCCCCCCTCCCGTTGTCTTCGGGAAACAACAACACAAAAAAATGACACAAACAATGGGCCGTCGAAATAAGCGCTGAAAATGTCAACAATAAAAATATCAAAAAACGTCGCCAAAAACATCAAAAAAACAACGGCCACAACATTGAAAAAGTGACAAAAATGTCGCCAAAAAACGAAAATAATGTGTGTTTGTTCCCATGGTGACAGGAAGACAACACAAGGGCTAAAGAAATGCAAACAACCCAGAGCTGTTTTTTTTAGGACAATATGAGGACAACATGAAGACAAAATGAGGACAATATGAGGACAACATGAGGACAACATGAAGACAACAT
>JABXJD010000284.1:737500-740000 GCA_013375575.1 Percina caprodes | reverse complement strand
TCTCGTTCTGTCCACAACTCAAAGACACTCAGTTTCCTGTCTCAGAGGAGAGAAGAAACTATAAAATACTCACATTTAACACGCTGCAATCAGACTCACGCAGACTAATAGATTATCAAAATAGTTGGCAGCTGTCAAAAGTGATAATTGGATATTTGTTCATACGTACAGGTACGAGAACACAAGACTGCCAGTTCATGTTGCTATATCTGTCTGAGTGAGCAGCTATCAAAATAATGTGTGTGTGTGTGTGTGTGTGTGTGTGTGTGTGTGTGTGTGTGTGTGTGTGTGTGTGTGTGTGTGTGTGTGTTTTCCATATTTCCCATCCCACAGTCAGTGAGGTCAGCCTGTTTTCGTTGGATGTATTCCACACGAGTGTCAAAAACTAACAGGAGGTAAAACTCTTGTCAAAGAAGTGAAATCTGGTCTGAACCGACCCTGAAACAACAAACCAAACACACACTCACACACTTTTACATTTACCTTTGACTTTCAGAAGTCAAAAAACAAAGAATGAACATCCTGGAGTTATTCTGCGTGACAATATGCATGCGTTAAAACACTCCTAAAGCTCCATTGTGTAAATGTTAGAGTTGATTCTTAGCAAAATATGTGCTCATTCATGTGTAATTGTGTCTAGAAACACTTTGTTGTTGTTGAATGTTGATGTGATTCAGTGTGAAAATGAATGTTAACACCTTAAAATGTCTCAAATCAATCCGATACACCAGTCTGACCCTAAAACAGCGTCATGTGACGTCATCACCACATGGTTTTAATCGGCTTTAAAGCGAACTTCAGATGATTCGGTTGACACGTGGATGGAAACTCAGTTAATGAAGGAAAAGGATCGTCTACGTTACAGACCAGCTACAGCTAGAACAGCTGCTTGTAACTATGGCAATATTAAGAGATAATTTTGGTTTCATTGACATTGTTCACACTGCTCGGAGAGATATATTAACCCTCATGTTGTCTTTGGGTCAAATTGACCCGTTGTCAGTTAATTTTAATTTTTTTTTATCATAATAAAATGGTCCGTTGAAATAAGACTATATTAAAAATATCGAAAAACCTTTGGAAAAAAACATCCAAAAAACTTGTTTACAAAAACCTGACAAAAGAACGCTGAAAAAAGTGAAAAATGTTGAAAAAAAAATACAAAAAAGTAACAAAAAAAACACTTCTTTATTTAGTCGTTGAAAAAGTGACCAAATAAATCGGAAAAAAAGTGACAAAAGAACATCTAAAACATTGAAAAAAGCAACAAAGAAAATGTTAAAAAAAATTGACTAAAACATAATTTAAAAAAACATAAAAAAGTGACATAAAATTGGAATAAAATTGACAAAAAACGTTGAGAAAAGTGTAGAAAAAGAACAACAAAATGTTGAAATTTCAACCCAGAAAAACACAAAGTTGCAGGTCGACGGGAATAAAATGTACTCGTCACTCGTGCTGATTTGACTCGTTCACAAAAACTTGACACAAGAACGTTGAAAAAAGTGACAAATGTGTGTGTGTGTGTGTGTGTGTGTGTGTGTGTGTGTGTGTGTGTGTGTGTGTGTGTGTGTGTGTGATATGCCCCTCCATGTCCCCAGACAGTGAGTCTCTCTGCAGGATGAGAGCTGCTCTCTGTGGATTCCTGCTGTCAGACACTGGGTCAGCTGTGTTTCCTCTGTGTGTGTGTGTGTGTGTGTGTGTGTGTGTGTGTGTGTGTATGTGTGTGTGTGTGTGTGTGTGTGTGTGTGTGTGTGTGTGTGTGTGTGTATGTGTGTGTGTGATATGCCCCTCCATGTCCCCAGACAGTGAGTCTCTCTGCAGGATGAGAGCTGCTCTCTGTGGATTCCTGCTCGGGTCAGACACTGGGTCAGCTGTGACGCACACACTCTTTTCCTCTGTGTGTGTGTGTGTGTGTGTGTGTGTGTGTGTGTGTGTGTGTGTGTGTGTGTGTGTGCGTGTGTTCATTGCCCCTGAAGCTCATGTCTGAGTATCTGCCATATAAAGTCTTAATAGTCTCTCTAATGTTGATCCTGCAGCTACAAACACAGCAAGAGAATCACGTCTTATTCATTAAGTGGAGTTCACTGCTTCCCTTTACTGCTACTGGTAGTACACACACACACACACACACACACACACACACACACACACACACACACACACACACATTTCAACATTTGTCACTTTTTTAACATTCTTGTGTCAAGTTTTTGTAAACGAGTCAAATCAGCACGAGTGACGAGTACATTTTATTCCCGTCGACCTGCAACTTTGTGTTTTTCTGGGTTGAAATTCAACATTTTGTTGTTCTTTTTCTACACTTTTCTCAACGTTTTTGTCAATTTTATTCCAATTTTTTGTCACTTTTTGACATTTTTTTTTAATTGTGTTTTTGTCAATTTTTTAACAATTTCTTTGTCGCTTTATCTGTGTTTTTGATGTTTTTTTGTCACTTTTTCTGATTTTTTTGTTCACTTTTTCAGCGTTTTCAGTGAAT
>JABXJD010000284.1:727500-732500 GCA_013375575.1 Percina caprodes | reverse complement strand
ACTGTCCCTGCAACACAACCTGGACATTACTGTCCCGAGGACACAACCTGGACATTACTGTCCCTGCAACACAACCTGGACATTACTGTCCCTGCAACACAACCTGGACATTACTGTCCCGAGGACACAACCTGGACATTACTGTCCCGAGGACACAACCTGGACATTACTGTCCCGAGGACACAACACGGGACCTTGTGTGCGTCTTTGTGTTGTTTTGTGTCTCATTGAGGCTGTTTTGCATCAATCTGAAGCCATTTTGCTTCCCGCTGGGAGTCATTTTGCATGTTTTGCATTTTAAGATTCAACCCGTAACCATCGTGTCGCAACTTTTTTCTGGGTCAAAATTCAAAGCTCAAACCTAAAAGACACTTTGCAGCTTCCCCCGCTGTTTTTTGTCATTTCTTACGATGTTTTGTCAATTATTTTTGGCGCTTTTTGGGACGTTTTTGTTGTTTTTTCTGATATTTTTGGTCGAATCTTTTCTGGCTTTTTTGGATGTTTTTGTTGTTTTTTCCTACATTTTTGTTTTTTTTTTTTCCGAAATTTTTGTCACTTTTTCCGATGTTTTGGCTAAATTATTTTCTGGCCTTTTGGGACGTTTTGTTGTTTTTTTTTCCGAAATTTTTGTCACTTTTTCCGATGTTTTGGCTGATTATTTTCTGGCCTTTTGGGACGTTTTGTTGTTTTTTCCAATATTTTTGGCTGATTATTTTCTGGCTTTTTTCCGATATTTTTGTCACTTTTCTCAACGTTCTTTTATAAAAAAAAGAATTCTTCAAATGCCAAAAAATTAAATAAACACCCAAATTAAATACTGGTAGTGAATCATTAATATTACTCGTGAAGAATTTTGTACGGAACCAATATTTTTTGGGACAATTTCTTTGATAGAAACCCAAATTTCTGATATAGAAACTTTTTGAAATTGGGTCAAATTAGACCCGAGGACACCAGGAGGTGTCCATTGCCATGGAAACTAAGTTGCTAGGAATTTGGTAAATTCTGTGCTCATTACCAAAAACGAGAAAGCATTCGTAGACGGACATTTTGCTTCCCTTTGAGGAGTCGTTCTGCATCGTTTTTTACTCTTTGAGTGCGTTTTGTGTCCATTTGGAGTCATTTGTGGTAGTTTTGTGTTTTTTAAGATTAGTTTTTGGGCATTTTAGGCCTTTATTTTTACAAGACAGCCTAAGACATGAAAGGGGGGAGAGAAACAGGGAATGACATTCAGCAAAGGGCCGCAAAGCGGAGTCGAACCCCCGGCTGCTGCGTTGAGGAGTAAACCTCTATATATGGGGGTCCAGTTGGGTGTCTCTTTGTGGTAGTTTTGCATGTCTTTAAAAGACGTTTTGGGTCTATCTGTAGACGTTTAGCTTCCCTTTGGAGTCACGTTGCATCTATTTGTGATCGTTTTTGTGTCTTTGTGCGCGTTTTGTGTCCATTTCCATGACTTTAGAGTCGTTTTGTGATCGTTTTGTGTCTCTTTCAGTGCGTTTTGTGTTCATTTCCATGACTTTGGAGTCGTTTTGTGATAGTTTTGTGTCTCTTTCAGCGCGTTTTGTTGGGTCTATCTGTAGACTGTTAGCTTTCCTTTGGAGTCACGTTGCATCTATTTGTGATAGTTTTTGTCTCTTTGTGCGCGTTTTGTGTCCATTTCCATGACTTTGGAGTCGTTTTGTGATCGTTTTGTGTCTCTTTCAGCACGTTGTGTGTCCATTTGCATGACTTTGGAGTTGTTTTGTAGTCATTTTGTGTCTCTTTCAGCGCGTTGTGTGTCCATTTGCATGACTTTGGAGTCGTTTTGTGTCTCTTTGTGGCAGTTTTTTTGTCTTTGTGGTCATTATGCTTCTCTCTGTGATTATTTTGTGTGTCTTTGTGGTTGTTTTTCGCCTCTTTGAGGGTGTTTTGCATCATTTTCCCATCTCTTTTAAGTTGATCCAACCAACCCCACACACACACACACACACACACACACACACACACACACACACACACACACACACACACACACACACACACACAGAGACAGAGTGAGAGAGTGGGACAGATTAAGAGAGAGCCCAGAGCTCCAGTTAAGCCATAAACAATCACAGATTCAACACAACGTGAACAATTACAAGAACATTGCTGTAACCAGAGTGAAACTATGACTTGCATCATAAAAACATGAGACGATACCAGATAAGCTTGGTCTGGTTATGTGGAATCAGACTGCTGAATAAACATTGAAGCACTTATTTTCCAAAACAATGATGAATCTGATACTCTTCAATCTCCAACTGGGACCGATATGTTTCAGCAGCTGAATGATGCCAACATCGAGTCTAATCGAATCACTGCACATTAGCAGAGCAAATAAACCAAAGAACATAGTTCGGCTTTTTGGATTTATTCCATCTGAACGTTGGATGTGTCGTTAGCAGGCCACCGAGCACCTGAATAAATCCCTCGTAGGAGGAACATGTGCAGCTAGAACTGGGTGTGTTAATGTGGGAACGTACGCAGGTCACGAGGGGAACGGGTCAATTCATCATCTCGCACCGCTTACTGTACTCTAGAAAAGTGAGGAGAAAGTACCCGCTGAGAGAGGAAAGACTGTTAGCTTGTTGGCTAGCCAGCCGAGCTGCTACGTCATGGGAGCGGCGTGACTGTTAATACTCCCAACCACAAAGAGATACAAATGGAAACAAAGTGACTGCAGATAGACTCAAAAACACCTAGAAGAGACAAAATACACACAAAACAGCCACAAAGAGACTAGAAATGGAAACAAAGTGACTGCAGATAGACTCAAAACAACCTAGAAGAGACAGAATACACACAAAACAGCCACAAAGAGACTACAAATGCAAACAAAGTGACTGCAGATAGACTCAAAACAACCTAGAAGAGACAGAATACACACAAAACAGCCACAAAGAGATGCAAAGAGACTACAAATGGAAACAAAGTGACTACAGATAGACTCAAAACAACCTAGAAGAGACTAAATACAGCCTATCTTTAGTCACTTTGTTTGCATTTGTAGTCTCTTTGTGATCATTTTGTGTGTATTTTGTCTCTTCTAGGTTGTTTTGAGTCTATCTGCAGTCACTTTGTTTCCATTTGTAGTCTCTTTGTGGTTGTTTTGTGTATATTTTGTGTCTTCTAGGTTGTTTTAAGTCTATCTGCAGTCTGCATATTGCATTCATTTGTAGTTACTTCCCTTTGTAGTCTTTAGCATCTCTTTGACGTCATTTTTTGTGCCTTTGTGGTTGTTTTCTGTCTCTTTGAGGGAGTTTTGGGTCTATTTTGCGTCTCTTTGTAGTTGTTTTGCATCTCTTTGCTGTACTTTTGTTTCTCTTTGTGGTCGTTTTGTGTTTCTTTGTGGGTACGTTGTGTCTCATCTCTTGTAGTTTGACGACTACTTTGATTTACAGTCGCTTCAAACAGACGCTCTGGTCAAATGGTGTCCAATCGTGTCCAGGTGTCCCGGTCAGTAATCCATCCGTGAGAACAACTCGGTAGTGTTGAAGAGTCTCTGACGTGCAACGCTACTTCCCTCCGCTGTAACTATACACTAACCATGAAATTATTTCAGGTGGCAGGGCCATTTGCAGAGCCTGCAAGACCAGTTCCAGGAGAAACCGCCTTGTTTTCATATGATAATTCATCATGATCTATCATGGCGGCTGGCTGGCTTACATCTTGTCAGCAGGGCTTAAAAACAGGTTGGATAGACGCCCGCTGACAGAAGAAAGACATCAGAGGGATTTCACTTGGCCGCTGCTCCACTTTTTACAGAAATGTGGAAGATATCTGAATTCATGACAAACTAAGACAAGATATACGCTTTGTGTCTTTAAAGGTCCCATGACATGGTGCTCTTTTATATAGACCTTAGTGGTCCCTAATACTGTATCTGAAGTCTCTTTTATATAGACCTTAGTGGTCCCTAATACTGTATCTGAAGTCTCTTTATATAGACCTTAGTGGTCCCTAATACTGTATCTGAGTCTCTTTTATATAGACCTTAGTGGTCCCTAATACTGTATCTGAAGTCTCTTTTATATAGACCTTAGTGGTCCCCTAATACTGTATCTGAGTCTCTTTTATATAGACCTTAGTGGTCCCTAATACTGTATCTGAAGTCTCTTTTATATAGACCTTAGTGGTCCCCTAATACTGTATCTGAGTCTCTTTTATATAGACCTTAGTGGTCCCTAATACTGTATCTGAAGTCTCTTTATATAGACCATAGTGGTCCCCTAATACTGTATCTGAAGTCTCTTTTATACAGACCTTAGTGGTCCCTAATACTGTATCTGAAGTCTCTTTTATATAGACCTTAGTGGTCCCTAATACTGTATCTGAAGTCTCTTTTATATAGACCTTAGTGGTCCCTAATACTGTATCTGAAGTCTCTTTTATATAGACCTTAGTGGTCCCTAATACTGTATCTGAAGTCTCTTTTATATAGATAGACCTTAGTGGTCCCCTAATACTGTATCTGAAGTCTCTTTATATAGACCTTAGTGGTCCCTAATACTGTATCTGAAGTCTCTTTTATATAGACCTTAGTGGTCCCCTAATACTGTATCTGAAGTCTCTCTTATGTAGACCTTAGTGGTCCCCTAATACTGTATCTGAAGTCTCTTTATATAGACCTTAGTGGTCCCCTAATACTGTATCTGAAGTCTCTCTTATGTAGACCTTAGTGGTCCCCTAATACTGTATCTGAAGTCTCTTTATATAGACCTTAGTCTATATAACAGCTGTGGATGACTCATAATATAATGACAGCCTTGAATACCTTCTACCCCCCGGGGATAAAACCCTTTCAAAATAAAAGCATTCCCTTGTAATTCCTGTGATGACAGATCATCCTCCGTTGGCTCTCATGAACTCTCTTGTTTTGGGAGTTTAATGGTATTTTTCTCTAAGACACGTCCTCTGGGAACTTGTTTCTTTGGGAAAAGTACACGGTTGGTTGGATATTAGAAGGAAGACTAAATTAA
>JABXJD010000284.1:715000-722500 GCA_013375575.1 Percina caprodes | reverse complement strand
TTTATTGAAGATATTCAGATATTGCTCCGTATTTGTAACGTAAAACATTTCATAGCAGCAACACATGCAGGTCTACTTTCTCAGGAGGAGGGATACATGCAGGTCTACTTTCTCAGGAGGAGGGATACATGCAGGTCTACTTTCTCAGGAGGAGGGATACACACATTTTTGGTCCACTGACAACATGTGGAGGCACTCAGCTGGATGGAAATGATCAACTCAAAGCATCAGGAGACAATAAATCTCAAAAGTCTTTCACGCAACTGGTTGGATCTGGTGTGTGTGTGTATATGTGTGTATATGTGTGTGTGTGTGTGTGTGTGTGTGTGTCCGCCCGCCCTTGGAATATTTCCTAATGCTGCCAGACGTTACTGACACTCACGAGGTAAAAACATCTGGACAGATCACAAAGAAACCCCAAATAATTCAAATCTGGGCTTTTTTAGAAGTTGTTGTTGCTTTTTTGGACGTTTTGGTCACGTTTTCATTTTTTTTGTTGCTTTTTTTTCAAAGTTTCCATCTTTTTTGGCGTATTTGTTGCCTTTTTTGTTGCTTTTTTTCAAAGTTTCCATCTTTTTTGGTGTATTTGTCGCCTTTTTTGTTGCTTTCTTTCAAAGTTTCCATCTTTTTTGGTGTATTTGTCGCCTTTTTTGTTGCTTTTTTTCAAAGTTTCCATCTTTTTTGGCGTATTTGTTGCCTTTTTTGTTGCTTTCTTTCAAAGTTTCCATCTTTTTTGGCGTATTTGTTGCCTTTTTTCAAAGTTTCCATCTTTTTTGGCGTATTTGTTGCCTTTTTTGTTGCTTTTTTTCAAAGTTTCCATCTTTTTTGGTGTATTTGTCGCCTTTTTTGTTGCTTTCTTTCAAAGTTTCCATCTTTTTTGGTGTATTTGTCGCCTTTTTTGTTGCTTTTTTTCAAAGTTTCCATCTTTTTTGGCGTATTTGTTGCCTTTTTTGTTGCTTTCTTTCAAAGTTTCCATCTTTTTTGGCGTATTTGTCGCCTTTTTTGTTGCTTTCTTTCAAAGTTTCCATCTTTTTTGGTGTATTTGTCGCCTTTTTTGTTGCTTTTTTTCAAAGTTTCCATCTTTTTTGCCGTATTTGTTGCCTTTTTTGTTGCTTTTTTTCAAAGTTTCCATCTTTTTTGGCGTATTTGTCGCCTTTTTTGTTGCTTTTTTTCAAAGTTTCCATCTTTTTTGGTGTATTTGTCGCCTTTTTTGTTGCTCTTTTTCAAAGTTTCCATCTTTTTTGGCGTATTTGTTGCCTTTTTTGTTGCTTTTTTTCAAAGTTTCCATCTTTTTTGGTGTATTTGTCGCCTTTTTTGTTGCTCTTTTTCAAAGTTTCTATCTTTTTTGGCGTATTTGTCGCCTTTTTTGTTGCTTTTTTTCAAAGTTTCCATCTTTTTTGGCGTATTTGTTGCCTTTTTTGTTGCTTTCTTTCAAAGTTTCCATCTTTTTTGCCGTATTTGTTGCCTTTTTTGTTGCTTTTTTTCAAAGTTTCCATCTTTTTTGGCGTATTTGTTGCCTTTTTTGTTGCTTTTTTTCAAAGTTTCCATCTTTTTTGGCGTATTTGTCGCCTTTTTTGTTGCTTTTTTTCAAAGTTTCCATATTTTTTGGTATATTTGTCGCCTTTTTTAAGGAATCTTTAACGTTTTTTGTGCCTTTTCTGATATCTGTGGCCTTTTGAAGTTGAGTATTTATTTTCTGAAATAATTCCCAGTGGTTTTGTCTCTTTTTTTCAAGTTTTTTGTGTTCTCCTCTTTTATTTTTCAGAGTTTTCTCAATACATGCGTAAACAGCACATGTCCCGAGACCTAGACCTCCATAGTTGGAGATCTCCCCCCCCCCCACGTTACGCCCTTGGAACATTTCTGGGATCAGATCATTCGGCTCCCTTTGACGTCTTTGTGGTCAGTCACAAATCTTTTCCTTTTATTGTTCCCTCAACATGAATCAACGTTGTATTTATGAAAGATGACTCAGACAGTTTCAGAGTCCAGTAAAGAGAGTTCAGTAAAGAGAGTCCAGTAAAGAGAGAGTCCAGTAAAGAGAGAGTCCAGTAAAGAGAGTCCAGTAAAGAGAGTCCAGTAAAGAGAGAGTTCAGTAAAGAGAGAGTCCAGTAAAGAGAGAGTCCAGTAAAGAGAGAGTCCAGTAAAGAGAGAGTCCAGTAAAGAGAGAGTCCAGTAAAGAGAGAGTCCAGTAAAGAGAGTCCAGTAAAGAGAGTCCAGTAAAGAGAGAGTTCAGTAAAGAGAGAGTCCAGTAAAGAGAGAGTCCAGTAAAGAGAGAGTCCAGTAAAGAGAGTCCAGTAAAGAGAGTCCAGTAAAGAGAGTCCAGTAAAGAGAGAGTTCAGTAAAGAGAGTTCAGTAAAGAGAGAGTCCAGTAAAGAGAGTCCAGTAAAGAGAGTTCAGTAAAGAGAGTCCAGTAAAGAGAGAGTTCAGTAAAGAGAGAGTTCAGTAAAGAGAGAGTTCAGTAAAGAGAGAGTCCAGTAAAGAGAGAGTCCAGTAAAGAGAGAGTCCAGTAAAGAGAGAGTCCAGTAAAGAGAGAGTCCAGTAAAGAGAGTTCAGTAAAGAGAGTCCAGTAAAGAGAGAGTCCAGTAAAGAGAGAGTCCAGTAAAGAGAGAGTCCAGTAAAGAGAGAGTCCAGTAAAGAGAGTCCAGTAAAGAGAGTCCAGTAAAGAGAGTCCAGTAAAGAGAGTCCAGTAAAGAGAGAGTCCAGTAAAGAGAGTTCAGTAAAGAGAGTTCAGTAAAGAGAGTCCAGTAAAGAGAGTCCAGTAAAGAGAGAGTCCAGTAAAGAGAGAGTCCAGTAAAGAGAGTCCAGTAAAGAGAGAGTCCAGTAAAGAGAGAGTCCAGTAAAGAGAGAGTCCAGTAAAGAGAGTCCAGTAAAGAGAGAGTCCAGTAAAGAGAGAGTCCAGTAAAGAGAGAGTCCAGTAGAGAGAGTCCAGTAAAGAGAGTCCAGTAAAGAGAGTCCAGTAAAGAGAGTCCAGTAAAGAGAGTTCAGTAAAGAGAGAGTCCAGTAAAAAGAGTCCAGTAAAAAGAGTCCAGTAAAGAGAGTTCAGTAAAGAGAGAGTTCAGTAGAGAGAGTTCAGTAAAGAGAGTTCAGTAAAGAGAGTCCAGTAAAGAGAGAGTTCAGTAAAGAGAGAGTCCAGTAAAGAGAGTCCAGTAAAGAGAGTCCAGTAAAGAGAGAGTTCAGTAAAGAGAGTCCAGTAAAGAGAGAGTTCAGTAAAGAGAGAGTTCAGTAAAGAGAGAGTCCAGTAAAGAGAGAGTCCAGTAAAGAGAGAGTCCAGTAAAGAGAGAGTCCAGTAAAGAGAGAGTCCAGTAAAGAGAGAGTTCAGTAAAGAGAGAGTTCAGTAAAGAGAGAGTTCAGTAAAGAGAGAGTTCAGTAAAGAGAGAGTCCAGTAAAGAGAGTTCAGTAAAGAGAGTCCAGTAAAGAGAGTCCAGTAAAAAGAGTTCAGTAAAGAGAGTTCAGTAAAGAGAGTCCAGTAAAGAGAGAGTTCAGTAAAGAGAGAGTTCAGTAAAGAGAGTTCAGTAAAGAGAGAGTCCAGTAAAGAGAGTCCAGTAAAGAGAGTCCAGTAAAAAGAGTCCAGTAAAGAGAGTCCAGTAAAGAGAGTCCAGTAAAGAGAGTCCAGTAAAGAGAGAGTCCAGTAAAGAGAGTCCAGTAAAGAGAGTCCAGTAAAGAGAGTCCAGTAAAGAGAGTTCAGTAAAGAGAGTTCAGTAAAGAGAGTTCAGTAAAGAGAGTTCAGTAAAGAGAGTCCAGTAAAGAGAGTCCAGTAAAGAGAGTCCAGTAAAGAGAGTCCAGTAAAGAGAGTCCAGTAAAGAGAGTCCAGTAAAGAGAGTTCAGTAAAAAGAGTCCAGTAAAGAGAGTCCAGTAAAGAGAGTTCAGTAAAAAGAGTCCAGTAAAGAGAGTTCAGTAAAAAGAGTCCAGTAAAGAGAGTCCAGTAAAGAGAGTTCAGTAAAAAGAGTCCAGTAAAGAGAGTTCAGTAAAAAGAGTCCAGTAAAGAGAGTTCAGTAAAGAGAGTCCAGTAAAGAGAGTCCAGTAAAGAGAGTTCAGTAAAAAGAGTCCAGTAAAGAGAGAGTTCAGTAAAGAGAGTCCAGTAAAGAGAGTCCAGTAAAGAGAGTTCAGTAAAGAGAGTCCAGTAAAGAGAGTCCAGTAAAGAGAGTCCAGTAAAGAGAGTCCAGTAAAGAGAGTCCAGTAAAGAGAGTTCAGTAAAAAGAGTCCAGTAAAGAGAGTTCAGTAAAAAGAGTCCAGTAAAGAGAGTCCAGTAAAGAGAGTCCAGTAAAGAGAGTTCAGTAAAAAGAGTCCAGTAAAGAGAGTTCAGTAAAAAGAGTCCAGTAAAGAGAGTTCAGTAAAGAGAGTAAAGTTGTTGTTTCGCTGCTTTTCGCCTCACGTTGTTATTCCTAAAGCAGCCTGAATGCCTCGAGATTCTTCCACTCAGAGCAGAAACAACAGCCCCCGTCCCTTCACTTCATGCAGGAATAACCACAAAGAAGCTTCTGGTCTGGGGTGGCGTCTAGACCCCCATGTTGTCCTGCAGCGGCCCGGGGGGGAATCTGACCTGCGGCCCCCAAAAAAAATAATCTTTAAAACAAAGAAGCTAGTGGTCGGATAGATAGATAGACAGAGGACGGGGACGGAGGTTAGACACAGAGACAGAGGACGGGGACGGAGGTTAGAGCGCCGACACAGAGACAGAGGACGGGGACGGAGGTTAGACACAGAGACAGAGGACGGGGACGGAGGTTAGACACAGAGACAGAGGACGGGGACGGAGGTTAGATACAGAGACAGAGGACGGGGACGGAGGTTAGAGCGCCGACACAGAGACAGAGGACGGGGACGGAGGTTAGACACAGAGACAGAGGACGGGGACGGAGGTTAGACACAGAGACAGAGGACGGGGACGGAGGTTAGACACAGAGACAGAGGACGGGACGGAGGTTAGAGCGCCGACACAGAGACAGAGGACGGGGACGGAGGTTAGACACAGAGACAGAGGACGGGACGGAGGTTAGACACAGAGACAGAGGACGGGGACGGAGGTTAGACACAGAGACAGAGGACGGGGACGGAGGTTAGAGCACCGAGACAGAGGACGGGGACGGAGGTTAGACACAGAGACAGAGGACGGGGACGGAGGTTAGACACAGAGACAGAGGACGGGGACGGAGGTTGGAGCGCCGACACAGAGACAGAGGACGGGACGGAGGTTAGACACAGAGACAGAGGACGGGGACGGAGGTTAGACACAGAGACAGAGGACGGGGACGGAGGTTAGAGCGCCGACACAGAGACAGAGACAGAGGACGGGGACGGGGGTTAGAGCGCCGACACAGAGACAGAGGACGGGACGGAGGTTAGACACAGAGACAGAGGACGGGACGGAGGTTAGACACAGAGACAGAGGACGGGGACGGAGGTTAGACACAGAGACAGAGGACGGGGACGGAGGTTAGAGCGCCGACACAGAGACAGAGGACGGGGACGGAGGTTAGACACAGAGACAGAGGACGGGGACGGAGGTTAGACACAGAGACAGAGGACGGGGACGGAGGTTAGACACAGAGACAGAGGACGGGGACGGAGGTTAGACACAGAGACAGAGGACGGGGACGGGGGTTAGAGCGCCGGCGGTGGACCATGGGGGGTGCAGACCTTTCACTACGTTACGGTCCAGGGAGCTACATGGTGGTCTCGCGTCGGTCACCCAGGTTCAGACAGAAAACCGCCCCTGGTTTCGTTTTCAGATGAAAGACTTTGCAGTCTCGTGTTCCCAGAGAGACGGGGACGGGGACGGGGACGGACGAGAGCCGAGACAAACAAATGACGTTATGGGAACTGTGCAAGGCATTCTGGGAAGAGGAAACTATCTCCTCTCTCCAATCACTGCTTTCAGCCTCTATTTGCTCTCTCTCTCTCTCTCTCTCTCTCCTAGTACACACACACACACACACACACACACACACACACACACACACACACACCTACTAATGATGTTGTTCCTCTAACAATAAGCAACGGTTTCCTCGGGGCTTCTTCCAGGAAAATCTCTCTGTGTGAAAAGAAAAGAAAAGACCACGTTCACGCTGCACCTGTAGGTGAAGTCCTCACGTCCCATCAACGTACTTTCCTTCAATTTTAGTCTCAATAATTCCTAATTTCTGCTTTTCTAACTCAAACATTAGGAATAATTTCCTATAAATGAGCTTTATTGACCATAAATTCCAGAAATAACTGTAAAACTAAAGTTGAAAACGTCAAAAAAAAGTGACAAACATTGAAAAAAAGCATCAAAAGTGTTGAAAAAAAGGACAAAAACGTAAGAAAAAGTTAAAAACATGGAGAAAAAGACGCGAGGTGTTATTCCTGAACGTCTGGAGAGATTTCTCACCGTGGAGCTGGAGGAATGCCGCCGCTTTAACGGCCGTAATCAGCTGACATATTGCAACAACACTGAAGTCCATATGTTGGTCTGAGCAGTCGATAAGTCTCCCCCCCCCCCCACCCCCCTGCCCCCAAATTCCCATCAGTCTGAAGGGAGCGATAAAGGCCGGCATGCAGCCACGGTCCGGGGAGGTGATGCAGTGACATGACATTCAAATTATGTTCTACTGATGATATTATACTGTATATAATATTATAATTTATTATGATTATATAATAATAATTATTTAACTTTTAGGGGTTATCAGGCAAATAAAATGCCTGTTCAGGCCTACACTCTAAGAAATAAATCCGTAAAATAACAGAAACAGTACCGGCGGCTCATTACTCTGACTTTCCACCGTAATTAAAAAACAGAATATTTCAGTTAAATAACTGTCAATGGTAAAAAACACAACACTTTCTGTTATATTATAAAATTAACAGAAATATGCCTGTGAATCACATACAAAGGGACAATTTCTGTTAAAATCCACAGTCAAACAGCTGTTAATGTACAGATATTTCTCAGAGTAGTACTTATTATTTCCCATAGTAACAGTAACCCGCCTGTGTCGTGTTAGGTTGCCATAGCTACGGTTTCCCTGCATGTCGTTATCTCAGACTCGTGGAAAGTTGAGCAGTGATGTCACTCCGATGGGGGGGCGGAGGGGTGGGGGTGGTGGTCCGGGACAGAGTGACAGCTGTCGGGAGGCTTTAAGGAAGCTTTTCTTTTAGGCGACTGAGAGGGGGGGGCTGAGAAAAGTCTTGAAATCAAAGTTTTCACACACATTTATGTCTTTGTGTGTGTGTGTGTGTGTGTGTGTGTGTGTGTGTGTGTGTGTGTGTGTGTGAGAAGTCGGCTGGTTGGTTGTTTTTTTGCTCGGCCGATCCCAGTGTTCCCACCACATCCAGTGAATAGACTCCCTGGGACGCCTAATGAGGGGGTACTTTCTGTCTCACTCACGCTGTGTGTCAATCTGTGTGTGTGTGTGTGTGTGTGTGTGTGTGTGTGTGTGTGTGTGGCAAATTCAAATTCAAAACGGCGTTTATCTCCACGCTATTTCTGACTGAGAGCTCAACACACAGGGT
>JABXJD010000284.1:702500-707500 GCA_013375575.1 Percina caprodes | reverse complement strand
CTGCTTATCCGGTATCGGGTCTTGGGGGCAGCAGCTCCAGTAGGGGACCCCAAACTTCCCTTTCCCGAGCCACATCAACTAGCTTCGACTGGGGGATCCTGAGGTGTTCCCAGGCCAGGTTGGAGACATAATCTCTCCACCTAGTCCTGGGTCTTCCCCGAGGCCTCCTCCCAGCTGGACGTCCCTCCACCTAGTCCTGGGTCTTCCCCGAGGCCTCCTCCCAGCTGGATGTCCCTCCACCTAGTCCTGGGTCTTCCCCGAGGCCTCCTCCCAGCTGGACGTCCCTCCACCTAGTCCTGGGTCTTCCCCGAGGCCTCCTCCCAGCTGGACGTCCCTCCACCTAGTCCTGGGTCTTCCCCGAGGCCTCCTCCCAGCTGGACGTCCCTCCACCTAGTCCTGGGTCTTCCGAGGCCTCCTCCCAGCTGGACGTCCCTCCACCTAGTCCTGGGTCTTCCCCGAGGCCTCCTCCCAGCTGGACGTCCCTCCACCTAGTCCTGGGTCTTCCCCGAGGCCTCCTCCCAGCTGGACGTCCCTCCACCTAGTCCTGGGTCTTCCGAGGCCTCCTCCCAGCTGGACGTGCCTGGACCACCTCCCTAGGGACCCCCCCAGGAGGCATCCTCACCAGATGCCCGAACCACCTCAACTGGCTCCTTTCGACGTGAAGGAGCAGCGGCTCTACTCCGAGCTCCTCTCGGAGGACTGAGCTTCTCACCCGATCTCTAAGGGGGACGCCATGTCTGGCATCATAAGGCTGCCGGCCAAATCTCAAAAATCCACACTTTTTCATATGTTTTTGTCCCTATATGCAACACTTTTGGTGCTTTTTCAATGTTTTTGGTGCTTTTTTGTTGTTGCCGTTTTGCACTTCTTTTCACTGCCATGTACAAACACCACAAACACCAACTTACTACTAGTTTTACACTTATTTTTGTAATTTGTGGTAAAAAAAAACAACTCATTTATAGAAAACTATACCCAATTCTTGATTTAAAAAAACCTGAAATTCTGAATTATTTGGCCTGAGATCAGAGGACGTTGAGTGGATCACAGACAGGTGTGTGTCATGTATCTAGCAGGTGACTAGCTGGGGCAAAATCCTGTGAAACTGGCCCGTCAAAATCATTTCTACGCAAATAATAATAATAATTCATTACATTTTTATAGCACTGTATCATAGACACTCAGTGCTAAGGGGGGGGGGGACTACTCTCACCCACCTGGGTGATGCACGGCAGCCTTACGATGCCAGACGCTCCCCACACACCAGCTTGGTAGAGAGGGAGCACCACGCAGACATCATCAAACTCCACGTAGAAAGTCCCAGGACCAGGTTCGAAGCCGGTACCTGCATGCTGTGAGGGCCCAGTGCCAACCATTGGGCCACCGTGCTCATGTCTGGACGAGACAGTATGTGATTTGGACGGGAGGACAACGAGTGCAGGGACCAATGGAAGACAACACGAGGGTTAAAACTGCATAAAATAAGCTCTTTTCTCACGGTGAACACGACATCTCAGAGCTAATCTCCTAATCTCTGGTGTGCAGGGGCCTCCGCTAGCACCAGGCCGGCGACCCTCCCTGGGCCGGTGACCCTCCCTCCCTGGGCCGGCGACCCTCCCTGGGCCGGCGACCCTCCCTGGGCCGGCGACCCTCCTTGGACCCTGACCTGCAGCTTAAGGGCAGAACATCCTCTGCAGCGACCCGGACAGCTGGCTTAGACACAGCTGATAAATAAAGCCTGTCGCTGCTCAGCTGTCACGTCCTCGGGGACAGAGACCCTCGGGGACGGAGACCCTCGGGGACGGAGACCCTCGGGGACGGAGACCCTCTGGGACCCTGATGCAGGCCTGACTGGGTGGTCTGCTCTGTGTCTGTCAGTCACAATGGAAAATATACGTTTTATATTCTTTCTTTCCCTGGAAGGAAACATGCTGTAAAAACGAAGCTTTCTGTGCTCTCCATGTCGGCTTGGACCAACGTAACGCGGCCGAGATTAATTAATGGAAGAGTTGTTAAAATATTAAATTAATCGAGTCTGAAACTTCTCTGATGTCAACATGTGAATATTTTCTAGGAAAACTGAATATCTTTGAGTTTTTTGACACTTTTTGACAAGTTTTTTGAGACACCCTTTGGACCCAGTTTAAAAGATTTTTGGCACTTTTTTGATGCTATTTCAACGCTTTTTGAGTTTTTTTATGCTGATTTTGGACCCTTTTTTAAATGCTTTTTGTCCCTTTAGACTCTTTTTTTAAATCTTAAACTTCTCTGATGGGATGAATAAAGTATCTATCTATCTATCTATCTATCTATCCATCTCCATTTGGTGACTATTTTCTAGTTTCTTCTCTCCTCTGTGACAGGAAACTGAATGTTTTTTCGAGACACTTTTTAGACACTATTTGAAAGATTTTTGGTACTTTTTGATGCTATTTCAATGCTTTTTGAGTTTTTTTATGCTGATTTTGAACACTTTAAATGCTTTTTGTCCCCTTTTTTGGACACTTTTGACTCTTTTTTAAATTTTAAACTTCTCTGATGGGATGAATAAAGTACCTATCCATCCATCCATCCATCCATCTATGACCGCTGGTTAAATGTGACTATTTTCTAGTCACTTCTCTCCTCTGTGACAGGAAACTGAATATTAAATACCTTTTGGACTCTATTTGAAAGATTTTTGGCACCTTTTCAATCATATTTCAATACTTTTTGAGGGTTTTTTTATGCTGATTTTGGACACTTTAAATGCTTTTTGTCCCCTTTTTTGGACACTTTTGACTCTTTTTTAAATCTTAAACTTCTCTGATGTCAGCTTGTTAAATGTGAATATTTCTTAGTTTCTTCTCTCTACTGTGACAGGAAACTGAATATCTTTGTGGACAAAGGAAGACATTTGAGGACGTCGTCTCGGCCTTTAGGAAACACTGAGACCGAACAACTGATCCATTCATCCAGAAAATAATCAACGATTAAAACCATCGTTAGCTGCAGCCTATAGAGAGATCTCTGTGTGTGTGACGGCGGTAAAAAAGGATCGGTGGGCCGGCGCATTCAAAAGACCAGCACGCCCAGAATGCACCTGAACACACCTCCCTGTAAGACCAGCACGCCCAGAATGCACCTGAACACACCTCCCTGTAAGACCAGCACGCCCAAAATGCACCTGAACACACCTCCCTGTAAGACCAGCACGCCCAGAATGCACCTGAACACACCTCCCTGTAAGACCAGCACGCCCAGAATGCACCTGAACACACCTCCCTGTAAGACCAGAATGCCCAGAATGCACCTGAACACACCTCCCTGTAAGACCAGCACGCCCAGAATGCACCTGAACACACCTCCCTGTAAGACCAGCACGCCCAGAATGCACCTGGACACACCTCCCTGTAAGACCAGCACGCCCAGAATGCACCTGAACACACCTCCCTGTAAGACCAGCATGCCCAGAATGCACCTGAACACACCTCCCTGTAAGACCAGCACGCCCAGAATGCACCTGAACACACCTCCCTGTAAGACCAGCACGCCCAGAATGCACCTGAACACACCTCCCTGTAAGACCAGCACGCCCAGAATGCACCTGAACACACCTCCCTGTAAGACCAGCACGCCCAGAATGCACCTGAACACACCTCCCTGTAAGACCAGCACGCCCAGAATGCACCTGAACACACCTCCCTGTAAGACCAGCACGCCCAGAATGCACCTGAACACACCTCCCTGTAAGACCAGCACGCCCAGAATGAACCAGAATTGTTGGCTTGGTTCCAGTCTTAGAAATATAAGTAATTAATGAAACCTCAACGGAGATAATCACCACGGTAACCGGAGGCGTTAAAAAAGCGGACGCTCACTGTCGAGCTCTACAACGAAGAAGCAAGTACATTTACATTTCAAGGTTCAAAATAGCGGCACACACACACACACACACACACACACACACACACACACACACACACACACACACACACACACACACACACACACACACACACACACACACACACACACACACACACACACACACACACACACACACACACACACACACACACACACACACACACACACACACACACACACACACACACACACACACACACACACACACACACACACACACACACACACACACACACACACACACACAGCCCTGTGGAATAGAATAACATTTTTTACATGAACTAATGAATGAACTCTCTCGTTCTTCACTCTCTCTCCGGGGTGTGTTGTGTGTTTTGTGTCCTTTGTGGTGAAGACGCCGGAGCATTAAGAGGTGGGGAATTCCTCGTCTTTACAAAAGGCGTGTGTGTGTGTGTGTGTGTGTGTGTGTGTGTGTGTGTGTGTTGTCCAGCTCTCTAAACACACGAGGGTCCCATAGGCGGAGCACTGTGGGTTGGAGGAGAAAGAATAAGAAGAAAAGATGTATTTAAATCATAGGAGACGCTTCACGGAGGAGGAAGAGGATGTTGTTCTGGGCTCTTCATCGACGTGGTGCTCCTGCATATTTAGTGTGTGTGTGTGTGTGTGTGTGTGTGTGTGTGTGTGTGTTTTAGCCTGGGATCAACGGGATGATGAAACTCTAAGAAACCTCTAATATATATATTCCTACAGCTCGACTGACTGACTGACTCTCTGCTGTGTGTATTTAAGAAGCGGGAGGGGAGTTTTGGTACTTTCATTTATTTGCAGTGACAGGGTGATATTAGGGAGGTGTGTGTTTGTCTGTGTGTGTGCGTGTGTGTGTAGGGGTGTCTGTCTGTGGGTGTGTGTGTGTGTGTGTGTGTGTGTCTGTCTGTGTATATATGTGTGTGTCTGTCTGTGTATGTGTGTGTGGATGTGTATGTGTGTCTGTCTGTGTGTGTGTGTCTGTCTGTGGGTGTGGGTGTGTGTATATATGTGTGTGTCTGTGTGTGTGTGTGTGTGTGTGTGTGTGTGTGTCTGTCTGTGGGTGTGGGTGTGTATATATGTGTATGTGTGTATATATGTGTGTG
>JABXJD010000284.1:692500-695000 GCA_013375575.1 Percina caprodes | reverse complement strand
AGAGAAGAAGAAGAAGAAGAAGACCATTTAGGACAGATAGATAGATAGATAGATAGATAGATAGATAGATAGATAGATAGATAGATAGATAGATAGATAGGTAGATAGATAGATAGGTAGATAGATAGATAGATAAATAGATAGATAGATAGATAGATAGATAAATAGATAGATAGATAGATACTTTATTTTAATTGTAGACATCCAGTAGCTTAGACAACCATAACATAACAAACACACACACACACACATGTATGTCACATACATAAATAATTTTATATTTTTACATTTTATATTTTTATATTTTCGTGTTGATACTGTAAAAGGGTTTCTTAAATCTCGTTGCACAGGTACTGCACTTGTGTATAATGACAATAAAGGCTTTCTATTCTGATCTGTTAGTATTTAGTGCCGAGAATGGTGCCTTTAAAAAAATGTATTATTATTATTAAGATGTGGATGTTATGTAGATTGTGTGTGTGTGTGTGTGTGTGTGTGTGTGTGTGTGTCTGACCTACCACGTCACAGTGAGTTGGATGAAATGCAGCAGGCTTTGGCTGCCGTGACACACGGAGCAGGTGTTGTAGCCTTGGCCGTGACAGGAGGAACACCTGGAGGAGACACGTCAACGTTACGTCTTCCTCACGGTACATCGTCCAGTCTGTGTTTGGCAGATTAAGGGCTGCGCACGAAACTTAACATATATATAACTTATATAAACGTAACTCCTCACTAACATATATATATAACTTATATAAACTTAACTCCACACTAACATATAATAACATATATAAACTTAACTCCACACTAACAATAATAACATATATAAACTTAACTCCTCACTAACATATATATAACTTATATAAACGTAACTCCTCACTAACATATATATATAACATATATAAACTTAACTCCACACTAACAATAATAACATATATAAACTTAACTCCACACTAACATATATAACTTATATAAACTTAACTCCACACTAACATATATATAACATATAGAAACTTATTTCCGCACTAACATATATATATCTAACATATATAAACTTAACATATATAACATATATAAACTTAACTCCTCACTAACATATATATAACATATATAAACTTAACTCCGCACTAACATATATATATCTAACATATATAAACTTAACTTATATATAACATATATAAACTTAACTCCTCACTAACATATATATAACATATATAAACTTAACTCCACACTAACATATAATAACATATATAAACTTAACTCCTCACTAACATATAATAACATATATAAACTTAACTCCACACTAACATATAATAACATATATAAACTTAACTCCACACTAACATATAATAACATATATAAACTTAACTCGACACTAACATATATAACTTATATAAACTTAACTCCACACTAACATATATATAACATATATAAACTTAACTCCACACTAACATATAATAACATATATAAACTTAACTCCTCACTAACATATAATAACATATAAACTTAACTCCTCACTAACATATAATAACTTATATAAACTTAACTCCACACTAACATATAATAACATATATAAACTTAACTCCACACTAACATATAATAACATATATAAACTTAACTCCACACTAACATATATAACTTATATAAACTTAACTCCACACTAACATATATATAACATATAGAAACTTATTTCCGCACTAACATATATATATCTAACATATATAAACTTAACTTATATATAACATATATAAACTTAACTCCGCACTAACATATAATAACATATATAAACTTAACTCCACACTAACATATAATAACATATATAAACTTAACTCCACACTAACATATAATAACATATATAAACTTAACTCCACACTAACATATATAACTTATATAAACTTAACTCCACACTAACATATATATAACATATATAAACTTAACTCCACACTAACATATAATAACATATATAAACTTAACTCCTCACTAACATATAATAACTTATATAAACTTAACTCCTCACTAACATATAATAACTTATATACACTTAACTCCACACTAACATATAATAACATATATAAACTTAACTCCACACTAACATATAATAACTTATATAAACTTAACTCCACACTAACATATATATAACATATAGAAACTTATTTCCGCACTAACATATATATATCTAACATATATAAACTTAACTTATATATAACATATATAAACTTAACTCCGCACTAACATATATATAACATATATAAACTTAACTCCATACTAACATATATGTAACATATATAAACTTAACTTATATATAAGTTATATAAACTTAACTCTGCACTAACATATATCATGACATATGCTATAGAGGTGAGTGCTTTTTAGCATGTCTGAAAACTTAGTATGTAACAGTACGTACATTGCATAAAGTTTCTGGTAAAATATGACAGTATGCAATACTGGACACTACACCGGCATACGTATCCCACAATGCAATGCGGTAGTGACGACA
>JABXJD010000284.1:672500-685000 GCA_013375575.1 Percina caprodes | reverse complement strand
GAGCACCAGGAAGGACTCTGGACACTTGGTCTTTGGTCCCTTGTCTTGTGTCTGTCTGTGTGTGTCTGTTTCTGCATGTGTTGTTTTGTCTTCCCTCCCTCCCGTCTTTCCTTCCCCCATGTTTTTTGGCCCTGGGACGCCGTCCTAAGTCTCAGTGTACTGGTTGTAATGGTTTGTCACTGTTTATCATTTCTAAATATAAAAACTAAATGAAAAATGTGATAACAAAAATAAAGAAAAAGTCTCCCCCCCGCCCTTAAAACTTCGTATTTTGTGTAAAAAGTTGTGCCAAAGAGGGGTGGACAGTGTGTTCTGTCAGGAAGAAAGGACAGGAAGGGAGGATGCATTCTTCAGGAAACTGCTTATGGCCCATAGTAACAGACCAGATGTTCAGGATTAAAAGGTCACAGGAACATTTCTAAAGGTCTGTCAACATCAGTCCGTGTAGCAGCTTATTTACACCCGCCACTAAATGTGATGATGTTATTAAGCGGAGGCTCCACGCAGAGCTTTTCCCATACGCTACAGTACATTAGTGGCTAATGTGGTTTATACTTGTGCATTGGTGTGTGTGTGGCTCTTTAAGAGAATAGCAGGGCTGGCGCGTGTGTGTGTGTGTGTTTGTGTGTGTGTTTGCGTGTGTGCATGGGGAGTGTGCAGACAATGAACATGATAAAAACAACACACTTCTATACAAATGTCCCTAAACTAAATCATACGCTGTAGAATAACAATGTGTTTTAAGACGAGACTTAAAGATCTCAGCAGTAGAGGAGGACCTGATATGAATGGGACACTCGTTCCAGAGTCTCGGGGCCACAGCGGTGTAGCCACAATGGGATCAGCCCAATGTTCCCACGGCCCCGTGTTCCCACAGCCCAATGGTTCTACAGCCCAATGGTCCCACAGTCCTATGGTCCCACAGTCCAATGGTCCCACAGCCCAATGGTTCTACAGTCCAATGGTCCCACAGTCCTATGGTCCCACAGTCCAATGGTCCCACAGCCCTATGGTTCTACAGCCCAATGGTTCTACAGTCCAATGGTCCCACAGTCCTATGGTCCCACAGTCCAATGGTCCCACAGCCCAATGGTTCTACAGCCCAATGGTCCCACAGTCCTATGGTCCCACAGTCCAATGGACCCACAGCCCAATGGTCCCATAGCCCAATGGTTCTACAGCCCAATGGTCCCACAGTCCTATGGTCCCACAGCCCAATGGTCCCACAGTCCTATGGTTCTACAGCCCAATGGTCCCACAGTCCTATGGTCCCACAGTCCAATGGACCCACAGCCCAATGGTCCCATAGCCCAATGGTTCTACAGCCCAATGGTCCCACAGTCCTATGGTCCCACAGCCCAATGGTCCCACAGTCCTATGGTCCCACACCAATGGTCCCACAGCCCAATGGTTCTACAACCCCATGGTGGGACCACTGGGCTGTGGGACCAAGGCACAATCTCCCTTTGTTTTAATCCAAGACTGTTGAATAGCTAAAAGGAACTGATTAGACAATCTTAGCTTCCTGGAGGAGTTACTGTAAGTAAGGCAGGGAGATCAGAATAAGATTTAGGGGCCAATCCATGTAACGTCTTAAAAACAAGTAGCATCACCTTAAAATCGATTCTATATTTGACTGTTAACCAGTGAAGAGAAGCCAATATCGGGGACCAGTCAACTATCTAGCAGCCGCATTCTGGACAAGCTGCAGGCATGATAAAATCCCAGAATACAAGGGAATTGCTGTAGTCAATAAGAACATGAATAACAGTCTCCAATGTGTTGATACATTTGAGTTTTTTTCCTGCTGCAGGAACTAGCGACCTTTGCACCGACCCGTGACTTCTCTCTACTCCACTCTGACACTGCTGCACCCTTTATCCAAGCCGGGGAGAACAAACTGCGGTCACTACACTGCAAATGTCATTCAACCCACGCCCTGTGTGTTCACCTTCAGGCTGAATATAAAGGCAACTTCACCTATTAAGCACAGTGCAGCAACAAGGCAAATTCAACTGTGCTTTTTTAAGGAATACCGATAAAAATCTGATATGCCAATATATATATATTTTAAAATAAATCCAGGAACGCGTTAAAAAACATGAACAGATTTCCCTAACATTAGTTATTTGTAGTTATTTATTAGTTCTCACTGAAATAATATGATAATAAATTTGTTTTATTGTCACAACTGAACAGAGATTTGAAGAATTTCATAAAGCCAACATCCATGTTTTGGCTTTAGCGCCAAATTATCTCTTTAGTCAATGCTCTAGAAAACATTTGGACGTCACTACATGGAAAGCTGAGTTTATTCTGAACATTTTGATATGAAACACACGGGGATCAGTTTTATGCAATACCCTAAAAAGGTCACTTTAAGACGATGGACCCTATCCTGCACCCGGCGCAGCGCAGAGCACGACGCAAGCGTCTTTGTTAGTTTAACAGGGAGGTGTGTTCAGGTGCATTCTGGGCGTGCTGGTCTTACAGGGAGGTGTGTTCAGGTGCATTCTGGGCGTGCTGGTCTTACAGGGAGGTGTGTTCAGGTGCATTCTGGGCTTGCTGGTCTTACAGGGAGGTGTGTTCAGGTGCATTCTGGGCGTGCTGGTCTTACAGGGAGGTGTGTTCAGGTGCATTCTGGGCTTGCTGGTCTTACAGGGAGGTGTGTTCAGGTGCATTCTGGGCGTGCTGGTCTTACAGGGAGGTGTGTTCAGGTGCATTCTGGGCGTGCTGGTCTTACAGGGAGGTGTGTTCAGGGGCATTCTGGGCGTCTTGCTATCTTAAGGCAGCGGGAAGTGACCAACAACCTCTAAAGTCCATAACGCAGCATTTCATTGTTATTTTAACAGCACGTTAGTAAAATGCACCTAGGCTCGTGCACAGTGCACACACACTATGCTTGTCACACACACACACACACACACACACACACACACACACACACACACACACACACACACAGGGATGCGCAGCAGCACACACACATGCAGAAGATTAGAAATAAAAATATTACGGTGCAAATCCTCCATCATAATAGCAATGTGCCCAGGTCCAAATGCGCCTGGCTGTTAAAGGGAATGGGAGATGACCTCTGATTGGCTGTTAAAGGGAATGGGAGAGGACCTCTGATTGGCTGTTAAAGGGAATGGGAGAGGACCTCTGATTGGCTGTTAAAGGGAATGGGAGAGGACCTCTGATTGGTTGACTGCATGTTACGCCCAAAACACACCTCTGATTAATGAAAACACAAAGTACAACCCTTTAGGACCACGCACCCGATGCATGGACCCTTATTTCTGCAGTAAAACTAGCAAAAGTGGATTCGTACACACCCTGAACGCCCCTTCGTCGTGAGCTTAGACCGTTAAAATAGGGCCCGACATGTGAAAAGGCCCTTAGACCTCAAAGGGTTAAATAACTTAATTTGGTCACAAGGGTAGCATCAGCATCACGTTCTCAACCAGTCCGTAGGGAGTTGGGTTGGAACCGGAGGGTCGCCGGTTCAAGTCCCCGTACGGACCATAGTACAAGTGTGGATTGGCAGCTGGAGAGATGCCAGTTCACCTTTTGGGCACTGCCAAGGTGCTCTTGAGCAAGGCACCGAACCCCCCTCAACCCAACCCCTCAGGGCGCTGGTCCAGCACTGGCAGCCCCCCCACCCTGACATCTCTCCATTAGTGCATGTGTGTGTAGTTCAGGCCTGTGTGTAGTGTGTAATAACAACAGAGTGTAAATTAGAATTTCCCCATAGGGAATCAATAAAGAGTATTAATAAAATGCATATTATTGCCGATTAACCATAGGAATACATGCATGATTGTATTTTTTACTACATGTAATGTGAAACTAAGTCCAGCTTTTACTTCCCTAACTGCATCTGTGGAGCAACATCAGCATCAATAATCCCACAAAATACCAAAGAATATGATGTTTTCCTGCACAACAGCGTACTATTACATAAATATACACAATGGAGCCTTGATTGAGAGACTCCGAGGCACCGTGCAGCTCTTTAGGGGCTCGTGCGTCATGGTTTTGCTGAACGGCGTCTGCTCCTCGGAGTGTTTTTCAGTCGCTATGTGTTTTCCCCCCAGATAAAAATACAACAGAGTCCGAGTGCTTATGTCCCGCTGTACACACACACACACACACACACACACACACATACACACACACACACACACACACACACACACAATACCTCTGGCTGAGGGATAAAAATACCAGCGAGAAGGTGTTTCCCCAAAAAGATCTGGGTTGAGATGGATGGAGTGTGAGAACGGAGGGAGGGAGGGAGACAGAGAGACTTATTAAAGAGGGAGGGAGGGAGGGAATGGGAGAAGGAATGTGCTTTTAAAAGAAGGGGGAGAACAAAAGCAGACCTGATTAGTGAGGCTTAGACTGGACAATGCATCCAAAATACTCCTGCAGAAGTTCACGAGTGGATTCAAATCCACCACCGTACGAACGCACGACAACCAGGGCTGTAGTACTCGAGTCAGGTCTTGGACTTGAGTCTGTTTTTCTATGGTCTTGGACTTGTCTCAGACTCACTACTATTTGGACTCTGACTTGTCTTGGTCTCGGCCACTGGTCTTGCCCAATATGGCTTCTGGTCTCGACCGAGTCCAGGTGTCTTTATTATGTTGATGATAATATTGGAGGGAACGTGAAACCCAAAATGATTCTCTTCATACTGTCATGCATAAGACCTTTATTCTGTCTTGGACTTGGACTTGACTCGGACTCGAACCTCTTTGGACTCGGTCTTGTCTTGGACTCGAACCATTTAAGACTCGGTCTTGAATTGGACTCGACTAGTCCTGGTCTTGGACTTGTCTTGGACTCAACAAAGGTGGTCTTGACTACAGCCCTGACAACAACACAAGGATCTCCTGCCAAGAGGTTATCACGCTCTACAACGTCCCTGTTAGTGATGGCGTTGCATAGTCTGTCCACCAGAGGACGCTCTACAACGTCCCTGTTAGTGATGGCGTTGCATAGTCTGTCCACCAGAGGACGCTCTACAACGTCCCTGTTAGTGATGGCGTTGCATAGTCTGTCCACCAGAGGACGCTCTACAACGTCCCTGTTAGTGATGGTGTTGCATAGTCTGTCCACCAGAGGACGCTCTACAACGTCCCTGTTAGTGATGGTGTTGCATAGTCTGTCCACCAGAGGACGCTCTACAACGTCCCTGTTAGTGATGGTGTTGCATAGTCTGTCCACCAGAGGACGCTCTACACCGTAGAGTAGTGCACAGGAGGAAGAGGAGGAGGAAAACGAAGAAGAAGACAGCAGACGGGAGAGACCAGGCGGGTCAGAGCAGGAGAAGACCACAGAAGAAGATGCAGAAATACGTGAACGAGAAGCGGGAGAAGAGGAGGTGACTGTGAGGGATGAAGAGGAGGTGATGAAGAGGAGGTGACTGTGAGGGATGAAGAGGAGGTGATGAAGAGGAGGTGACTGTGAGGGATGAAGAGGAGGTGATGAAGAGGAGGTGACTGTGAGGGATGAAGAGGAGGTGATGAAGAGGAGGTGACTGTGAGGGATGAAGAGGAGGTGATGAAGAGGAGGTGATGAAGAGGAGGTGACTGTGAGGGATGAAGAGGAGGTGACTGTAGTGGAGTGAATAAAGTAACTAGTAACTAAAGTAACTAGTAATAACTAAAGTAACTAGTAATAACTAAAGAAACTAGTAACTAAAGCTGTCAGATGAATGTAGTGGAGTGACTAAAATAACTAGTAACTAAAGTAACTAGTAACTAAAGTAACTAGTAATAACTAAAGTAACTAGTAACTAAAGTAACTAGTAATAACTAAAGTAACTAGTAACTAAAGTAACTAGTAATAACTAAAGTAAATTGTAACTAAAACTGTCAGATGAGCGGAGTAGAAATAGAAAGTAACATGAAAAGAAAATACTCGCGTACAAGTACAAGTACCTCAACATCTGGACATGAGTAACAGACTTAAATGTACTTATATTCCACTACTGCCAGTAAATAACAGTAACTAGTACTTATACACTAATACACTTTTACTACAAGTTTAGTAACATCACACACACACACACACACACACACACACACACACACACACACACACACACACACACACACACACACACACACACACACACACACCTCAGCTCGTTGCCTTGTAACATTACACCGTCTTTAAGTAAGTAAAACTATCTGAAACTCACAGCAAATACACTGAAACGGCTTCAAACGTAACAGCAGTTAAATATACAATTAGGAGGATAATGTAACCCGGGTTAACGTCATTTACAGCGCGGGTCTACGCCGCTTTGCCCCGTCTGGACTTGATATAAGTATATATAAATACTTCTAGAAGTAGTTTGTCCAGTTGTTAAAAGCTGCTCACCGAGGTCTTCGTCCTGCTCGCCCATCTCTCCGCTGGCTGCAGCTCCGGAATTAAAGATGACGAAGAAGAAGAAGGAGCGCGACCGCCATCGACACAGAGACCAGCTGGACCGCTACACTCAGCGCTGGAGGCGAGAGGCAGCTACAACTTCCGGTTGAGATTTATCAAATAAAAGCCTAAAGGAAGGGCGACCGGATAGCCCAGTTGGAAGAGCGGGCGCCATGCTGTATGTCATCCCCCCCCCCCCCACGCCCCTCCTCATGTCTTCATCTGTCCTGTCAAAATAAAGGCTGAAAAATGTCCCAAAAAATTCTTAAAAAAATAAAAAGGATAGTGTCATACACAGAAAAATAATTGTTCTTCAAATGATTCTATAGTCTGTTAAAATTTAGCATATCTGTTCATTTTGATTTCCTTTTTACTTGTTGAATTATTTATTAATAATGAATAATAATTACAGTAAGATACAGTAGTCTAATCTATAGATACAGTAATACACACATTACGGTAAATACCGTAACGTATAGTTGCGTGTGTGTGTGTGTGTGTGTGTGTGTGAACGTTGGTAAATGTGTATCTGTCTGTGTGTGTGTGTGTGTGTGTGTGTGTGTGTGTTTGTGTCTGTCTGTGTGTGTGTGTCTGTGTGTGTGTGTGTGTGTGTAACGGAGTTAAAAATGTATTTTATCAACTCTAATTGCCAATTTATATTTTATTTAATTTTAAATATCAGTTAAGGTTTTGTTCGATATTTGTGAATTTCATCTTATTGAGTGCAATCCATTTATCACATTGCTATTGGTTCCTGCAGAGATGATGTTACTGCATTGCGCCTCTTTTGTACCTCCTATGTTGCCGTAGCTTCCGGTTTTCCCTCACAATAACGTCTTGTATTGCTGAGGTAGGTTGTGTGTAAAATTCCGCTGTGCTATTTTATTGTTTTCTTTGAAGATTGTGTTGTGACCCTTCAACATTTAATTTTGCGAAGTTAATACCATGTTAACTAACTGCTTTGTACCATTTTTATGGTTTAATATAACTTTTAATGACGCATTGTCTAACTTTCTTTTCGCGCCGTTTTCGCGCTTGTATAATGTAAATAACGGAGGTACATTATGAGTGTGTAAATTCTGTTGTGTGATGTTTAGGTGCAGATGCTGTTAACTTTGGAAACAGACCACTGATGTGATGCTATCTTCTGCAGGTGTGTGTCTTTTTGTTGGATGTTTAATATGTTATTACTGTGTCATTTTATTCATTGAAGTTGTCAGAGTGTGGAGCGTTGTTTCTAAGGTAAACTGTTATAGCTTGGGTTGGGTTTCCCTGACAATAACGTCTTGTATTGCTGAGGTGCAGATGCTGTTAACTTTGGAAACAGACCACTGATGTGATGCTATCTTCTGCAGAAAAATAAATCTCAGGAAAAACGTCGATTGAAGTGGTTGTCTTCCATACCCTGTCCACATCTGTTACACTGGTGCCGTGACCCGTTGGATCTCCAGATCAGCTTGATGCTCATCGCCGGGAATGCTGTGCTGTCGTCCTGAGCTGCATCTTTGGAATAACTTTCTGGTCAGGTTGTTAAGAGACTGTGGATTAGGGTGTGCCACTTTGTATCGCTTGTCCTTGGTGTGATCATACACTGATATGTGCTAATTTTTTTTTTTCCCATACGTGTGAAATTGTTTATCTGCTTATTTTTGGTTTTACATAAGTATACACAACGCAAGTACATTTGATGGTTTAAATTGGCCACAGGCGTTAAGATGGATGAGTCAGCTACTCCCAAATTGCCAAGAGGTAGGGCGCTTGGCTCAGTATGGTTGCTGACAGTAGGGGTGTGGGCCAGTCCAGGTCCATGGTTGGTGGTTCTACAGATACAGGTTTAGGTCGGAGCCGGGTTATACTCCTGTTAGTGGGTTCATGAGGGAGGGTCCCCACACTTCCACTCCTAGCAGTGACGCACATGCCATTAACCATCTCACAGACATGGTAGGAGAGTTGGGTGCTCAAATTGGTGAATCCATTGTAGCAAAGTTGATGTCAGCTGGTGTTGTGAACATGACTAGTGACCACAGGACTGCCACTGACACCCAGAACACTCACTGTAACGATAGCAGACATGACATTCCACGTGTGACAGTCCATCTTAAGTCTGATAAAGAACTCCAGATGTTTAGAGGTGACAGCACTGACAAATACCCTGTTCAGGACTGGATTGACATGACCAAATCTCATATCAGGAAACAGGAGATTTCTTTGTATGACCAAGCAGAGGAGATTATGAGCCATCTAATGGGTAAAGCCAGAGATGTTGTGAAGATTGCCCTGCGCAGTGATCCTGCACTTGATGTCAAAAAGGAACCTCAACTTATATATGATGTTCTTCTCCACTATTTCAGTGATGCCCCTTCATGCCTCCCTCTCGCTGACTTTTATGCTACCCTGCCCAGACACAGGGAGAATCCAGTTGACTATTGGATAAGACTGAACAAGGCAGCGGATCTGGCTCTCGAGGGCTTACGCAGACAAGGCAAGCAGACGCAGGACATGAATGGTGAAGTGGCTCTCATGTTCGTCAAACACTGTCCTGACCCACAACTATCCTACGCCCTGAAGTCTAAGCCAATTCATGAATGGACCTCACGTGATGTTCAGCTGAGGATTGATGATTACCAGAGAGAGCTGAGGGCTAGTGGCGGAGTCACTGGCGCTTTTCAACTAAAAAGTCACGTTGCCACTGTCACCTCTGAACAGCCCAGTCCGCCTCTGACGTCCATGGCTGTGCCCGAGCAGTACCACACCCTGAGCCCCTCACTTTCTTCTCTCCAAGGCCAGCAGAATGTGTGTTATTCGCCTTATCCCTCCCGTCGTCTGTCCCAGCGCAAGACAAATTTCACCTTACTCCAAGTCATGCCTCTGTGCCGGTTGTAGCACAGAATCTCCAACAGTCGGAGGAGAGACTTCTCACTCGTATGGTCGACATGTTTCAGGAGATGATGGAGAAAATGCAACAACGTAGTGCTCCTCTTGCAGGTCGAGGTGGGAGATTCCAACGTGCTTCTCGTGAAAGGCGTTTCAGAGAGGCAGTGTGTAAGGTCTGTAATGACTCAAGCCACACCACCATTTCACACTGCATGTCAGAGAGACTGTGTTTTGTCTGTTTCACCCTGGCCACACCAGATTGAATTGTCCTACCAACAACTCTCCCCAGCCACAGTCTCAGGAAAACTAGCTGACCTGTATTCGGAGGGAGACAGTACGGGTCGCTTCATAAACTCCCAAATAGACGACATGTTTGATGCTGAGACAATCTACACAGCTGTGAAAGACTCATGTAACGACTCTGACGTTGTCATTTATCAGAATATCCACAGAGTTGGCAACAGTGAAAGTCTTTTCTACACACCTGTAGCAATGGGTGGGACAATGACTCTTGGCGGCATGCTGGACAGTGGTTCAATGGCATGTAGCATCAGTGACACAGCGGAGGTAAAACTGAGGGAAGCTGGGGTGTTGACTGACCAAAGACTGATGGATGTTAATGTGGTCCTCATTGGCTGTGGTGGACTTCGTGTCAAGCCCAAATGTGCTTTTGAAGTGGAGATGGAAGTGTATGGCTGTAAGATGTTGGTCCCCACGCTTGTGGTTCAGGGACAGCATGATGAGTTGATACTCGGAACAAACGTCATAAAGCACATCCTGCATCAATCTAAACTGAGTGATTCTTATTGGAAGACTGTGTCCAGCCCCTGCCCACCCATGGACCCAGATATTGAAAGCTTCATGTCTATGCTTTCTGGCCTGAGCCCTTGGAAAGGAGGAGATGTTCCTGATAAGGTTGGCACAGTCAGGTGTAACTCAGCTACCTGCCTGGAGCCCGGTCGTGAATATCTCATCTGGGGGAAACTGCCCAAGAACACTGCTGTTTCCCCGGGCAGCACAGTCATGACAGAGCCCACGTCTTCCCGTTCAGCTCCCAGAGGTGTTTTGGTCGCAAAGATTGTGACTCCGCTGTGGGGAGACCGATGGGTCCCACTAAAGCTCATCAATACATCTGAAAGGCCTGTGCTATTGAGGCAACGCGAAGCTGGCAGATGTCTATTCCTGTGTGGCGCTTGAGGACATGGATGCTGCTAAATGCTCAGAGGTTCCCCTGGTCAGTTGCAGACAATCAGCTGTGCCACCTACTGCTGATGCAAAATCTATTGAAGAACAGCTCAGGGCAGTTGGGCTCAGTAATGTTGACATTGAGTCGTGTGCAGTGTCAGAGGACTTCAAGAGACGGATGGCTGACCTTGTCTTGCAGTATGAGGACATCTTTTCGCGTCACCATCTTGACTGCGGTGAGGCGAAGGGTTTTGTGCACCGCATACACTTGTCAGATAACAGACCTTTCAGGCTCCCGTATAGGAGAGTGCCCCCTGGTCAGTACCAGAAGCTGCGCCAAGTGCTGAGTGAGATGGAGGAAAAGGAGATCATCCGGAAATCTACAAGTGAATATGCATCACCACTGGTGCTTGTGTGGAAAAAAAATGGAGATCTCCGCATTTGTACAGACTTTCGCTGGTTGAATAAGAGGACCCTGAAGGATGCCCATCCCCTTCCTCACCAGGCAGATTGTTTGGCAGCACTGGGAGGAAATTGCCTCTTCAGCACGATGGATTTGACCTCCGGCTTCTACAACATGCCACTTCATGGAGACGACAGGAAGTACTCTGCCTTCACCACTCCCATGGGTCTCTATGAGTACAACCGGTTGCCACAAGGTCTCTGTAACAGCCCTGGGAGCTTCATGCGCATGATGACCAGCATTTTTGGGGATCAAAACTATCTAAGTCTGCTATGCTACTTGGATGACTTGTTGGTGTTTGCACCTGATGAGGAGATTGCCCTCCTCCGCCTGACAATGGTGTTCGATAGGCTGCGCAGCAACAACCTGAAGTTGGCCCCTAAGAAGTGCTTCTTTCTCAGGAGGTCTGTGAAGTTTCTTGGCCACATAATTGATGAAAACGGTGTTTCAACAGACCCTGGTAAGGTTGAGAACATCAGCAACATGTCAAGTGCTGACCTCATGGAGTCTGATGGTGTGACACCGTCCCAGAAGCGAATAAGATCTTTCTTGGGGATGGTAAATTACTACCAACACTTTGTCCCCAGATACTCTGCCATTGCCAAGCCGCTTTTTGATCTGCTGAAGGGAGTAAAAAGGAAAGGCAAGCAAAACAAAAACAAGCTATCAAGTAGGAAGTTATGTGTTTCTGACTGGACACCGCGGCAGAGTCAAGCTTTTGAGGACCTGAAGGCTTCCCTGGTTCACAGTGTTGTCCTGGCTCACCCTGACTTCACCCGTCCCTTTGTGCTGTCGACAGATGCCTCTTTGGAAGGTTTAGGTGCTGTTCTCTCGCAGGTTCAGGAAGGTGAAGCTCGGGCCAGACCTATTGCTTTTGCCAGCAAGTCATTGTCACACTCCCAAAAGAATTATCCAGCACACCGGTTGGAATTTCTAGCCTTGAAATGGTCTGTCTGCGACAAGTTCAGTCACTGGCTAAAGGGCACAGGTTCACAGTCTGGACGGACAATAACCCATTGACTCACATCCTGACGAAGCCAAAGCTAGACTGTTGTGAGCAGCGCTGGGTGGCCAAGTTGGCCAGTTATGACTTCGATATCAGGTACATCCCAGGACAGCAGAATGTTGTGGCTGATGCTCTGAGCCGTGTCCCATTTGTCAAGGGGGGTGTTGGCTGCAGACTACTCGCCGAACCCTATGCAGATCTCCTGAGCACAGTCAGGGATATGTCTAACACTTCTGTCCAAAATGCCTTCCGGTCGTCAAGTGACTACAAGAAACCCTCTTCAGCGAGTAGTCATGTCCAGTCCACAGGCAGTCCACTACACATGCACGCCCAGTCTGTCTCAATGGAAGATGTATCTGCTGTGCTACAGTCGCATGTTGAGTGGAATGCTGGCCCGAGACTCCGTGCCTTGGAAGCTCTGCAGTATCTACCTCAGTTGGTCCCGCCTGGACAGGATGCCTTGCCCGCTTACACTGAAATGGACCTCCGTAATAAGCAGTTAGAGGATGAGACTCTTGCTTGTGTTATGTC
>JABXJD010000284.1:637500-667500 GCA_013375575.1 Percina caprodes | reverse complement strand
GTAAGAAGATGTTGAAGTAGTGAGAATAGTTGAAAAATGCTAAATAGGTGAATTGCTAAAGCTAACCTGGTTGAATAGCTTAAATCAGTAAAAGTTGTAAGAATAGTTAAAAAAGTAGAAGTGGTTTTAATTAAGTTGAATAACACCATTAGTGTAAAAAGGTGGAATAATTTAAAAAAATTTAAATGCTAAAGCTAAACTGGAGAAATAGCTTAAATCAGTAAGAAGATGTGGAAGTAGTGAGAATAGTTAAATTGCTGAATAGCTTAAATGCTAAAGCTAAACTGTATAAATAGCTTAAATCAGTATGAAGAAGCTTAAGTAGTAAAAATAGTTGAAAAAGTAGAACTGGTTGTAGTTAAGTTGAATAACACCACTACTGTAAAAAAGGTGAAAAAATGTAAAAAAAATAAATAAAAATAAAAACTTGAAATGCTAAAGCTAAACTGGAGAAATAGCTTAAATCAGTAAGAAGATGTTGAAGTGGTGAGAATAGTTGAAAAATGCTGAAATGCTAAAGCTAAACTGTATGAATAGCTTAAATCAGTAAGAAGAAGCTTAAGTAGTAAAAATAGTTGAAAAAAGTAGAACTGGTTGTAGTTAAGTTGAATAACACCACTACACCATAAGGAGCTAGAGCTAGATTTTAAAAGTTGAATGGTTTTAATAACTGAAAGTCTGCAGAAGATACGGACAATTAAAAAACGTACGGAATAATAAATAATCATAAATGGGTTAAAAGCCTTTTTAATACTAGGTGATGGGATGCCATTGTGGGAATTGAACCCGGGTCTCTGGCATGAAAGGCATGTGATATAACCACTGCACCACCACTGAAGTGTCTTCTTTACAAACTATACAGGGTAATATATAATTTATCTGTGTATGTCTCTATCTGTCTGTCTGCGTGTGCGTGCACACACACACACACACACACACACACACACACACACACACAGGGAGACACAAACAGACACACACACAGGGAGACACAAACAGTTACATTGTAATATATAATGAGACAGACAGACATACAGAGTATTACAGTGTATATATTACAAAAATATATTGAAATGCTAAAGCTAACCTGGATAAATAGCTCAAATCAGTAAGAAGATGTTGAAGTAGTGAGAATAGTTGAAAATTGCTGAATCGCTGAATTGTTAAAGCTAACCTGGTTGAATAGCTTAAATTAGTAAAAGTAGTGAGAATAGTTGAAAAAGTAGGAATGGTTATAATTAAGTTGAATTACACCACTAATGTAAAAAATGATGTGAAAAAATTGCAAATGCTAAAGCTAAACTGGATAAATCAGTAAGAAGAAGCTTAAGTAGTAAGAATAGTTAAACAAGAAGGAAAGTTTAAGCAGAGGTTCTACTGTAGGAATCGAACCCCAGTCTCCCACATGAAGGGTTTGTCTCATAACCACTACGCCACCACTGAAGCATCTGCTTAGTGTGCTATACATTATAATATATAATGACACAGACAGACATACAGAGTATTGCAGTGTCTGGGAAATGGTTGTCATGGCTACATATGATCAGTGGCCATGTTTGTAAACACAGCTAGGAAGCCTTTCATCTCTGTGATGTCATCTCTTTGATCTGTTAACGATGCAGCTGCTGTGTCAACTGTGGGAAACCGCAGCTCCTGAGACACTAAACCAGCTCTCAAACAAATGGTCAGACGGGCAAAATGAAAAGTTATTTCAATAAAATAACCTCCTCATGAGCACCAGAAGGCCTTTGTGAACGTATTGATATAAAATTCATGTTGATAAAGTTAAAAATGTCGGCGTATCAGCGATTTAAAAAGTGCTTCGCTCTGCGTTTGCTCAGAAATGTGGACGATGTTTAACATGGCAGTGAATGGAGAAAGATTCTGAACTCTTGTCGTTTGAAACCTCGCTGAGCAAAAGTATAATTCATATTGCATGAATGAGCACATTGGCTGAAACTAGACAAGAATACCTACGTTTTGATGTATAAATTATCTAAGACAAGTTAGAATTGTTGGCGTGGGAGCAAGTTATAGAGAGAGAATAAAGAGGATTTTTTTGACTCTCTCCACTCTAGTGACATCACTCCTCACTCTACTGCACGCAATACACACTCATTATAAACGCAGAAAAATCATAAAATGTTCACTATACTTAAACTGCTTTTTCACAAAAATTGTAAAATATATCAATCTGAAAAGATAGAGCCAGATAGCTGAATATTTTGTGAATGGTTTAAAGTTTGAATCATGTCTGTAGGTGAAAAATGTAGGAGGAGATACATTTTGAAGCAGAAGAAGATTTGAAGGATTTGAAGCTTGCTCTCATTGACTTTAATGTTAAAAAAATTGTTTAAAAGCTTAATATTTGAAAAAGTATAAATAGTAGAAAAATAGTAGAAGAAGTCCCATCATCTGCTGAAAGAGCTGAAGATTGTAAAAGTTGAACGGTTTAAATAGCAGAAAGTATGCAGAAGATAGAGAGAGCCAAAAAACGTACGGAATAATAATTAAGAACTAGAAAATGCATTTCCTGCAGAAAATGCGTGGGAATGCTGAATAGCTAAATTGCTAAAGCTAACCTGGTTGAACAGCTTAAATCAGTAAAAGTTGTAAAAATAGTTGAAAAAGTAAGAATGGTTGTAATTAACACCACTAATGTAAAAAAAGGTGGAAAAATTGAAGAAGAAGCAAATTAAATGCTAAAGCTAAACTGGATAAATAGCTTAAATCAGTATAAAGATGTTGAAGTAGTGAGAATAGTTGAAAAATTCTGAATAGCTGAATTACTAAAGATAACCTGGTTGAATCGCTTAAATCAGTAAGAAGAAGCTTAAGTAGTAAAAATTGTTGAAAAAGTAGGAATGGTTTTAATTAAGTTGAATAACAACAATAATGTAATAAATTGTGGAAAAATTCTAAAGAAATTATTGAAATGCTAAAGCTAACCTGGATAAATAGCTTAAATCAAGAAGATGTTGAAGTAGTGAGAATAGTTGAAAAATGCTGAATAGCTGAATTGCTAAAGCTAACCTGGATAAATAGCTCAAATCAGTAAGAAGATGTTGAAGTAGTGAGAATAGTTGAAAAATGCTGAATAGCTTAAATGCTAAAGCTAACCTGGTTGATTAGCTTAAATGAGTAAAAAGAAGCTTAAGTAGTGAAAATAGTTGAAAAAGTAGGAATGGTTTTAATTAAGTTGAATAACACCACTAATGTAAAAAGGTGGGAAAATTCAAAAAATATATTGAAATGCTAAAGCTAACCTGGATAAATAGCTCAAATCAGTAAGAAGATGTTGAAGTAGTGAGAATAGTTGAAAAATGCTGAATAGCTGAATTGTTAAAGCTAACCTGGTTGAATAGCTTAAATTAGTAAAAGTAGTGAGAATAGTTGAAAAAGTAGGAATGGTTATAATTAAGTTGAATTACACCACAAATGTAAAAAATTATGTGAAAAATTGCAAATGCTAAAGCTAAACTGGATAAATCAGTAAGAAGAAGCTTAAGTAGTAAGAATAGTTAAAAAAGTAGGAAAGTTTAAGCAGAGGTTTCTCTGCAGGAATCGAACCCCAGTCTCCCACATGAAGGGTATGTATCATAACCACTAGGCCACCACTAAAGCATCTATTTAGTGTGCTATACATTGTAATATATAATGAGACAGACAGACATACAGAGTATTGCAGTGTCTGGGATATGGTTGTCATGGCTACATATGATCAGTGGCCATGTTTGTAAACACAGCTAGGAAGCCTTTCATCTCTGTGATGTCATCTCTTTGATCTGTTAACGATGCAGCTGCTGTGTCAACTGTGGGAAACCGCAGCTCCTGAGACACTAAACCAGCTCTCAAACAAATGGTCAGACGGGCAAAATGAAAAGTTATTTCAGTCAAATAACCTCCTCATGAGCACCAGAAGGCCTTTGTGAACGTATTGATATAAAATTCATGTTGATAAACTTATAAATGTGGGCGTATCAGCAATTTAAAAGAGCTTCGCTCTGCGTTTTGCTCAGAAATGTGGACAATGCTTAACATGGCAGTGAATGGAGAAAGATTCTGAACTCTTGTCGTTTGAAACCTCGCTGAGCAAAAATTATAATTCATATCGCATAAATGAGCACATTGGCTGAAACTAGACAAGAATACCTACGTTTTGATGTATAAATTTTCCATGACGAGTTAGAATTGTTGGCGTGGGAGCGAGTTATAGAGAGATAACCAAGATTATTTTTTTGACTCTCTCCACTCTAGTGACATCACTCCTCACTCTACTGCACGCAATACACACTCATTATAAACGCAGAAAAATCTTAAAATGTTCACGATACTTAAACTGCTTTTTCACAAAAACTGTAAAATATATCAATCTGAAAAGATAGAGCCGGATAGCTGAATATTTTGTGAATGGTTTAAAGTTTGAATCATGTCTGTTAGTGAAAAAATGTAGGAGGAGATACATTTTGAAGCAGAAGAAGATTTGAAGGATTTGAAGCTTGCTCTCATTGACTTTAATGTTAAAATAAATTGTTTAAAAGCTTAATATTTGAAAAAGTATAAATAGTAGAAAAATAGTAGAAGAAGTCCCATCATCTGCTGAAAGAGCTGAAGATTGTAAAAGTTGAACGGTATAAATAGCAGAAAGTATGCAGAAGATAGAGAGAGCCAAAAAACGTACGGAATAATAATAAGAAAGAAGAATAAATAAAGAACCGAATAACAATAGTTGGAATGCTGTGGAACAGCATTCCCACAAATAAAGAACAGAATAACAATAGTGGGAATGCTGTATAACAGCATTCCCACAATAATAATAGTAGCAGTTGAGCCTTGCATACATTTCAGGCCGGTGTTATTGCCAATGGGAAGACAACACTAATAATAAAGTATAGATTATTATTAACACGACAGTTAAAGGGAAACATGATACTTTTGTAAAGATTTGGGGCTCATTTATGCAGTTTCTGGGAAGGGGGGCTTTGCAGTCTACTGGTTTCCTTTTTTAATTTTTCTTTCTTATCTAATTTCAATAAGGTCACTGATCATATATTGGAAGGTGGGAGTATCATCTGTGCATGTACTTGTTGGTCACTCCTTAATATTATTCTTATTTCTTTCCTTAAATGCCACAATGGGAGACGGTGTGTTACCATCATAATACACATACACATACAACATATCTACATTTGGAATATCTTCAAATGCCTATTTGTACTTATTGATGTGCCTTGTTTTGTTCCGTATCGTTGAAATGTAATTGAAAAACTTAATAAAAACACTTATAATGCACATGAAGGATCAATCTGAAATCCTTGTCTGTCTGTCTCTCTGTATGTGTGTGTGTATGTATGTGTGTGTGTATGTGTGTGTGTGTGTGTGTGTGTGTGTGTGTGTGTGTGTGTGTGTGTGTGTGTGTGTGTTATAAAACACTTATAATGCACATGAAGGATCAATCTGAAATCCTTGTCTGTCTCTCTCTGTGTGTGTGTGTATGTGTGTGTATGTGTGTGTGTGTGTGTGTGTGTGTGTGTGTGTGTTATAAAACACTTATAATGCACATGAAGGATCAATCTGAAATCCTTGTCTGTCTGTCTCTGTGTATGTGTGTGTATGTGTGTGTGTGTGTGTGTGTGTGTGTGTGTGTGTGTTATAAAACACTTATAATGCACATGAAGGATCAACCTGGAATCATTGCATGTGGGTTGTATTTGAACAGCAAACTATAAATGTAGAGTCATGCAGCACCATTTGTTTTTCTGGACCTTGGACACATTGGACTTTAGAGACAAGTCAACACACGCCTGACGTTTCCAGAGTTCTGATTGGCTGCTGGAGTTGACATCTGAAATCTTTGCATGTGGGTTTTATTTGAACAGCAAACTATAATCAGAAATACTTTATTGATTCCTGAAATGAAACTCTGTGTTGCAGTTGCACAAATAGAATAAATTTCAAGTAGAAATATAAATAAAGAAATATAAGGAGTGTGGATATATACGGCATTTACATAGTTAAAGGAATGTTATGATACAGTATTTACCTAATTAACATAATTAAGGAGTTAAATGGTGAAAAGTAATAATAATAATAATAATAATAATAATAATAATAATAGTAGCAGTTGAATATTGCACACATTTCAGGCCGGTGTTATTACACATAACAGATAATACAGATAATATTGTCCAGTTTCAACCTCTCTAAGTGTGTGTGTGTCAGACACTTAAAAGGGGGAGTTATAAAGTTTGATGGCCACAGGCAGGAATTACTTCCTGTGGCGCTCTGTGGTGCATTTTGGGAGAATGAGTCTTTCACTGAAAGTGCTCCTGTGATTTAGCAGCAGGCCATGAAGTGGGTGCGAGACATTGTCCAAGATGGCATGTTTGGCAGTTTGGACAGCGTCCTCCTCTCCGACACCACCGACAGAGAGTCCAGATCCCCCACAACGTCAATGGCCTTGCGGATCAGTTTGTTGAGTCTGTTGGCGTCCGCCACCCTCAGCCTGCTGCCCCAGCATGCAACTGCAAGCAGGATAGCACTGGCCCCCCCCAGACTCATAAAACATCCTCAGCATCCTCCTAAGAAGACGAAAGACGGAGCAACTGCAACAGGCTGCATGCACAGGCTGCATGCACATTGGCACAACTTGTTTTTCTGGACCTTGGACACATTGGACTTTAGAGACAAGTCAACACACACGCCTGACGTTTCCAGAGTTCTGATTGGCTGATGGAGTTGTCGTCCTGGTGATATGTGAGCGAGATGGATTTCATCTCAGTACATTCTGACTGTAGTGTTCAGTCTGCCGGTCGGAGGACATCTCAACTTTCTGTGAGCGATCCCAGATCAAGAGGAATAATCATGGGCTCTGATTTCTCTCAAGAGCAATACAATGAAGTTGCTCTTGTGACTTATGAAGACGTTTTACAGCATCAACGATGCCTCCTACCAGATGTGGGCATAGATAACTCTCTGCTGAGATATTCTGGTAACAACTCCAACGCGGAGCTGCAGGCGTTCTCTACTGAGATGCTCAACACGGTGCCAGGTTACGTCGGCAGCCTGGGATCTGTTTTGGGTGCGATGACTACAGTCCCGAATGCTGTTGGACTTGGAGCTTTGGTGATTTCCATGATCATAGAGATCGCCGTCAAGATCGGCTCTCAGACAAGCGATAACACATACAGCATGTTACAACGTGTGTTCGGGGAAGAGAAAGCTTCGAGTGTCCGGGACACAATGTCCGAGTATCTGAGACGCCATCAAGTGTTCATGAACAATGACCAGCGATTACGGGAGGAAATGAGGAGACTGGAACAGCAGCTGAGCAACCATCTCACCATCCTCAGAAACTCCCTGCTGCATGATGGACAGATGAGCAGCCGCGGGTTCAAGATCTGGGTCAACGGAGCCGCCTTCCACGTCCAGATGTTGATCCACGGGGCTCGGCTGGATATTAAGACCGGTACACCTGCATCAGACTATGTTAATGCTATCGAAGCTGCCATTGCTTTGTACATACAGGACCTGGATCGTCTGCTGGAGAAATACAAGACCTTCAAGATCGATACAATTGAGTGTATCCATATCTTCGCCGATCCTTACAGCCGAGGATTCCTTTACATGGCAAATACTGAAATTAAAGACTGTAAACGGTCTCTTAGTTTGCCACATCCTGACACATGTAATGGACCAAAAGCTATGACGAGTTTTATGGATATTGTTTACTCTAATTATGAACCGATTAACGGCTTAAAGAGTTATTTTTTAAATACCAAGAACAACCTCAACTCTCTAATCCATCAACGTGGATCATTCACTCTGCCGTCAGCAGGGTGACTTCCAAAATAGAAAAGTTGGACTTTGCAGCCAGGTTGTGAATTTCACCACCGGATCAACAAAGTCTCAGATTTATCCACTTTAAAACATCATAGATTATTCATAATATTTTGTATAATTAATATGAATATGCAAAGTAACTAAAGCTATAAAAATAGAGAATTAAAAGTACAATAGGCAAGTAGGAGAAAATAACTAGAAACTTCCTCTGAAATTTTAACAGTGTGCCTACTACTTGGTGCACATCCTAATAACAATAAAACTAAAATTAATAAGTGTTACGTGTCTTAACCCTTCAGAGACCGTTTTAAAATCTATTTAAGACCTAGCGCTGAACCAACCAGACTCCATTTTGAAAACAGTACTTTTAGCGTGTATAGAGCCCATAGCGAAGAGTCTCATCATAGGTGTGTGTTTGTGTCAGAACTTGTTGCTATGGTTTTTTGGCAATTTCATGAAAACCGCATGGCAAATCTCTTTGAAAAGTCATAGCCCACCATTCCCGATCATTACACACGTTTCGATGTTTTGTGTTTGCGGGTGTTGGCAACGCTCCGGGACTAGTAGCAGGACAAAAAACAGGCGGAATGATAAAAATAAGTTGCTATTGAAGCACATCGGCACACTGAATTAAAAGTACCTTACAGTTGTATTGAAGTGCGGCATAGTGACTCTCCACGGCTGATAAAATGCAACGATATTTACGTGTAGCAAACCTCAACATTAATTACCAACATGTTCATATCTGTCAGCAGCTCGGACACACTGCCGTCCACGCTGACGTACCGTCACCTGTTGAACACTTTTCCATTTTACGCTTTTTGCCCCCATATAGGTTTTACATTTGAAATTCATGAACACTAAACCTCATTTTTGAGTTTGAAAAGCAGTAATATGCTATAACATTGAATAAAACACGCAAAATGTAATGAAAGTAGTGTATTGATCCTTCATTTTACGTGAGAAGAGTATTAAATGGAACCATTCATGTTCATTTTAGGCAATGTCTGATAGACAGATTTTTTGGAAAATGGGTCAAATTTGAACCCAAAGACAACAGGAGGGTTAAGACATAAAATACTGCTTTGGATGTTTAGCATCTGAAACATTTTAGTCCTGTTTCCTGTTTTAAACCCTTTAAATGCATCTGCTCCTTCTTCTGAGTCTCTGAACATGTAGATGTGGGTCATTGTAAAAGTGTCCGTGCTGAACCCGAGACGTCTCCTACTTCAATGTAAAGTTGGTTCTTCATGTCTGGGACCTGCAGGGTTCAGGTCTCCAGGTCCCAGACCAAAACGCTGGTAATCATTGGGGCTGAGTTATTGATTTATTGATGTTCTCTTTAACAATAAAGGATCATGTATGTTGGCCTTTGGATCTATCTATCTATCTATCTATCTATCTATCTATCTATCTATCTATCTATCTATCTATCTATCTATCTATCTATCTATCTATCTATCTATCTATCTATCTATATGTGTGTGTGTGTGTGTGTGTGTGTGTGTGTGTGTGTGTCCTTTTAGCAAGCACTAGCTTTTCTTTTCCACCGGTTTTATTTTGAAGGCAACATCTCTTAACTTCCTGTCCTGGATGGCCTGTTTGTGTCTGATATGACGGCCGCGCCCACACTGTTTACATTCACATCATTTACAATATATAAAAAACATTAAAAGCAACATAACTCTGCATAATGCATCTCTAAATCTAGCAGCTGGTCCTTGAAACGTTTCTCTTGATATTTGACCTTTTAGTTTTTTCTTGAGTGAAAATAATGACATGAAATTGTCTTTTCTATAATTTTATTCTCAAAATAATACAAAAGTTCAATTTGATAACAGCTGGAATGCTAATTTAATTTTAATTTATTCTGTTTATTGATCCCCAGTGGGGAAATTACAAATGTAATTCTTGTTCATTTGGGAATAAAAGTGTTAAAAATCTTGATAATTAATGTCCATTCTTATAAAGCGGGCTACTGAACTACTGGATACCAGCTGGTTAATGTCTGTCTATCTGTGTGTGTGTGTGTGTGTGTGTGTGTGTGTGTGTGTGTGATAGTGTGTGTGACTGTGCGTGTGCGTGTGTATGTGTGTGTGTGTGTGTGTGTGTGTGTGTGTGTGTGTGTGTGTGTGTGTGTGTGATGTTACTAACTTGTAGTAAAAGTGTATGGACCTGTACCAAAGGTTGTGATGAACTGGCAGTAGTGGACTATAAGTACTTTTAAGTAATGGTACTTGTACTTTACTCAAGTTTTTTCTTTTCATGTTACTTTCTACTTCTACTCCACTCATCTGACAGCTTTAGTTACTAGTTACTTTAGTTACTAGTTACTTTAGTTACAGCTTTAGTTACTTTACATATTAAGATTCCTGCACACGCACACACATGTACGCACACACTCACGCACACACACACAGACAGATACACACACATACATGTGAGGGTTAACTCCTTTTATACCCCCGCTCCTACTGTCCCCTTCTGCCGTATAATAACACCCGTTACTATCAGCGGGGCGGATGGTTAGGCCGATATTAAAAGGAGTTACTTTGATACTTTCCTGATTGTATAAATGCTAGATTTTCGATCTACACACGGTCATTCGCTAATTTAACACTTTAAAATTAATTAGTAATTATTATTTCTAGTAATAATTAGTTTTGTTTCTTTTTACTAGAGACACACACACCCTTGCTAAATTTTTAAAGGGCCCCCGCCCGGATCAGGAAAACCGGAGACGAGGCAAGAGGCCTTTTCAGAGTTTTACCCCAGACGTCCCCCACTCACAGGCTCTTGCCCCCCCCTGTATATTTTAAGCACTGCCCGAGGGGATCTTTACAACCAATGATGTTTCTTTAGTACTCACGGTCACGAACCGTTCCTCCCAGGGTCCCCGGAGGTCCCTCCTTCTCAAGGACGCCCGCTAGCCTTTGTTGGTCGCCGGTCCGAGAGAGGCTAAGTGCTTGGTGGCTCTGACCGGCAGAGCGGGTGGGGAAATGCCCCCCCCCCCACTAGGAGAGAACAGGAGGTCTGACTGTCGATGTCGATCCCCACCGGGCTGCAACTCGCCCAGGTGGTTAAAGAGGAGTCTTAACTGCCCTCACGGGAGGGAAACATCTGCCCACATGAATTATCCGTATCTGTCTACTCGGACGGGTGGGGGGTGGGGGTTAGTCATTAGTAATTTTCACAAGTGCTGTCTCTGTGCTATGATGAACTCTAAATCCTGAATGACAAAACCTCATATAAACTGTTGCTATGCAGAAAGTCACACAGCTGTTTGGCAACTACTTTCTCAAGAATCTTAGAGAGAAATGGAAGGTTGGATATAGGTCTATAGTTGGCTAAAACATCTGGATCAAGGTTGGATATAGGTCTATAGTTGGCTAAAACATCTGGATCAAGGTTGGATATAGGTCTATAGTTGGCTAAAACATCTGGATCAAGGTTGGGCTTTTTCAGAAGAGGTTTAATTACAGCTACTTTAAAGTGCTGTGGTACATAGCCTGTTAATAAAGACAGATTGGTTATATCTAGTAGAGAAGTGTTGACTAAGGGTAAAACTTCTTTAAGCAGCCTAGTCGGGATGGGGTCTAAGAGGCAGGTTGATGGTTTAGATGAAGAAATAATAGAATTAAATTGATAAAGATAGAGTGAAGCAAAGCAGTCTTAACATATATCTGGTTTTACAGCTGTTTCTGAGGTTCCTGAGTTTAGAGATAAGTCAGTGCCAGTTAAAGGCAGGTCTTGGTTAATTTTGCTTCAAATAGTTATAATTTTATCATTGAAGAACCTCATAAAGTCGTTACTACTAAGAGCTATGGGAATACTTGGCTCAGTAGAGCTGTGACCTTCCGTTAGCCTGGCTACAGTACTAAAAAGAAACCTGGGGTTGTTCCTATTTTCCTCTATTAATGACGAGTAGTACGCTGCTCTGGCATTACGGAGGGCCTTCCTAGACGTTTTAAGACTATCTTGCCAGATTAAACAAGAATTTTCCAGTTTGGTGGAACACCAAATCTTCTCAAGTTTCCGCGATATTTGCTTTAATTTGCGAGTTTCAGTGTTATACCATGGAGCTAACCGTCTTTGTTTTATTATCTTCTTTTTTAGAGGGGCTTGGTTGGGACTTGGTAATGAATTAAATGCTAATGGAATCACATCCTTAAATTTAGCAACAGCACTATCTGACATTTTTTCCTACATTGGACTTTAGAGACAAGTCAACACACACGCCTGACGTTTCCAGAGTTCTGATTGGCTGCTGGAGTTGACATCTGAAATCATTGCATGTGGGTTTTATTTGAACAGCAAACTATAATCAGAAATACTTTATTGATTCCTGAAGGGAAATTCTGTGTTGCAATTGCACAAATAGAAAGAAATATAAGTGTGGATATATACGGTATTTACATAGTTAAAGGAATGTTATGATACAGTATTTACCTAATTAACATATTTAAGGAGTTAAAAATTAAAAATAATAATAATAGTAGCAGTTGAGTCTTGCACACATTTCAGGCCAGTGTTATTGCACAAAACAGATAATATACAGATAATATTGTCCAGTTTCAACCTCTCTAAGTGTCACATGGCACAATGGCAGATGGCACAACTTGTTTTTCTGGACCTTGGACACATTGGACTTTAGAGACAAGTCAACACACACGCCTGACTTTTCCAGAGTTCTGATTGGCTGCTGGAGTTGTCGTCCTGGTTATATGTGAGCGAGATGGATTTCAGCTCAGTGCATTCTGATTATAGTGTTCAGTCTGCCGGTCGGAGGACATCTCAACTTTGTGTGAGCGATCCCAGATCAAGAGGAATAATGGATCTCTATGATTCCCCACAAACGCAATACAATCAAGTTGCTCTTGTGACATATGATGACGTTTTACAGCATCAACGATGCCTCCTACCAGATGTGGGCATAGATAACTCTCTGCTGAGATATTCTGGTACCGACTCTAACGAGATGCTGCAGGCGTTCTCTACTGAGATGCTCAACACGGTGCCAGGTTACGTCGACAGCCTGGGATCTGTTTTTGCTCCGATGACTTCAGTCCCGAATGCTGTTGGACTTGGAGCTTTGGTGATTTCCATGATCATAGAGATCGCCATCAAGAGCAGCTCTCAGCCACGCGATAACACATACAGCATGTTACAACGTGTGTTTGGGGAAGAGAAAGCTTCGAGTGTCCGAGACACAATGTCCGAGTATCTGAGACGCCATCAAGTGTTCATGAACAATGACCAACAATTACGGGAGGAAATGAGGAGACTGGAACAGCAGCTGAGCAACCATCTCACCATCCTCAGAAACTCCCTGCTGCATGACGGACAGATGAGCAGCCGCGGGTTCAAGATCTGGGTCAACGGAGCCGCCTTCCACGTCCAGATGTTGATCCACGGGGCTCGGCTGGATATTAAGACTGGTACACCTGCATCAGACTACGTAAACGCTATCGAAGCTGCCATTGATTTGTATTTGCAGGACCTGGATCGTCTGCTGGAGAAATACAAGACCTTCAAGATCAATACAATTCGGTGTATCCGTATCTTCGCCGATCCTTACAGCCGAGGATTCCTTTACATGGCAAATACTGAAATTAAAGACTGTAAACGGTCTCTTAGTTTGCCACATCCTGACACATGTAATGGACCAAAAGCTATGACGAGTTTTATGGATATTGTTTACTCTAATTAAGAACCGATTAAAGGCTTAAAGAGTTATTTTTTAAATACCAAGAACAACCTCAACTCTCTAATCCATCAACGTGGATCATTCACTCTGCCGTCAGCAGGGTGACTTCCAAAATAGAAAAGTTGGACTTTGCAGCCAGGTTGTGAATTTCACCACCGGATCAACAAAGTCTCAGATTTATCCACTTTAAAACATCATAGATTATTCATAATATTTTGTATAATTAATATGAATATGCAAAGTAGAGAAATAAAAGTACAATAGGCAATTAGGAGAAAAAAATTAGAAAATTCCTCTGAAATTTTAACAGTGTGCCTACTACTTGGTGCACATCCTAATAACAATAAAACTAAAATTAATAAGTGTTACGTGTCTTAACCCTTCAGAGACCATTTTAAAATCTATTTAAGACCTAGCGCTGAACCAACCAGACTCCATTTAAAAAACAGTATATTTAGCGTTTATAGACCAACAGTGAAGAGTCTCATCATAGGTGTGTGTTTGTGTCGGAACTTGTTGCTATGGTTTTTTGGCAATTTCATGAAACCCGCATGGCAAATCTCTTTGAAAAGTCATAGCCCACCATTCCCGATCATTAGACACGTTGTGATGTATTGTGTGTGCGCGTGTTGGCAACGCTCCGGGACTAGTAGCCGGACAAAAAACAGGCGGAATAATAATAATAAGTAAAAAAAACAATAGTATTGCAGCACATCGGCACACTGAATTAAAAGTACCTTACAGTTGTATTGAAGTGCGGTATAGTTACTCTCCACAGCTGATAAAATGCAACGATATTTACGTGTAGCAAACCTCAACATTAATTACCGACATGTTCATATCTGTCAGCAGCTCGGACACACTGCCGTCCACGCTGACGGACCGTCACCTGTTGGACACTTTTACATTTGACGCTTTTTGACCCCATATAGGTTTTACATTTGAAATTCATGAACACTGAACCTCATTTTTGAGTTTGAAAAGCAGTAATATGCTATAACATTGAATAAAACACACAAGATTTAATGAAAGTAGTGTAGTGATCCTTCATTTTACGTGAGAAGAGCATTAAATGGAACCATTCATGTTCATTTTAGGCAATTTCTGATAGACATTGTTTGGAAAATGGGTCAAATTTGACCCCAAAGACAACAGGAGGGTTAAGACATAAAATACTCTGCTGCTTTGGATGTTTAGCATCTGAAATATTTTAGTCCTGTTTCCTGTTTAAAATCCTTTAAATGCATCTGCTCCTTCTTCTGAGTCTCTGAACATGTAGATGTGGGTCATTGTAAAAGTGTCCGTGCTGAACCCGAGACGTCTCCTACTTCACTGTAAAGTTGGTTCTTCATGTCTGGGACCTGCAGGCTTCAGGTTTCCAGGTCCCAGACCAAAACGCTGGTAATCATTGGGGCTGAGTTATTGATTTATTGATGTTCTCTATAACAATAAAGGATCATGTATATTAGCCTTCTACGTGTATTTGTAACGTGAGGGTTCGATATGTGGTGGTGGATCACTCTTTATGAGAATAGACAGCAAGATGTTAGACGTTAGCTGCCGGTCACATGGTCTCTAACGGTCCACTCACAGTGTCTGTCTATCTATCTATATGTCGGTGTGTGTGTGTGTGTGTGTGAGTGTGTGTGTGTTTCCTTTTTAGCAAGGTAGCAGCTGTCGCCATGGTCCCGCTACACGTTCTACGATGCCGTGTTCATCCTTCTACGCTCTGCTACGCCCTGCTGTGCCTTGTAATGCCGCACAATTCCCTGCTATGCCATGAACTACTACAAAGATCTACTACAAACTACTATTTTTTGTGACTGTTATTGCCACTCTTCATTCTAACCCCAACCGGTCGTCAGACACCGCCTACCAAGAGCCTGGGTCTGGGTCTGGGCCTGTGTCTGGGTCTGGGTCTGTCCCAGGTTTCTGCCTAAAAGGAAGTTTTTCCTCGCCACTGTCCCACTGTTGCTTGCTCTGGAGGAAACTACTAGAACTGTTGGGTCCTTGTAAATTCTGGAGTGTGGTCTAGACCTGCTCTATCTGTAAAGTGTCTCGAGATAACACTTGTTATGAATTGATACTATAAATAAAATTGAATTTAATTGAACATCTCTTAACTTCCTGTCCTGGATGGCCTGTTTGTGTCTGATATGACGGCCGCACCTACACTGTTTACATTCACATCATTCACAATATATTAAAAAAATTAAAAACAACATAACTCTGCATAATACATCTCTAAATCTAGCTCCTGCTCCCTGAAACGTCTCTCTTGATATTTGATCTTTTAGTTTTTTCTTGAGTGAAAAAACAACATAAAATTTCTTTTTCATGGAGTTAATTTCTTAACTAAGGTTCGGGAGCAGGGCCACGCCTAAACCACACCTCTAATCACCAGACAAACCTACATATACCGTGCCGGGGAGACATTGTATTGACGCAAGCCGGTCGGCGTTTCACGCTCTCAGTCATGGATCCGGAGCTACAGCTACGCTCACCTGATGTCAATGACGATCTGTACGATGTTCTATTCAAAACAGGGCATGTTTCAGTCACGCCGCAGCAGTTGGATCCCGTCATATGTCTCAACGGCGCTGATTGCGGTTCTCGGTCACCGCGCCTCGGCTTTGCCCGGATCTCCACTCCCCTGCCGAACGTTCCCCGGCTCCCAGCGGCTTCAACCTCGGCTTCCAGCGGCTCCCAACAGCCTCAGCTTCAGCTTCCAGCGGCTCTCAGGCTTCTTCCCCTCAGTCCGTAAGGTTGAGAAATTGTCGTCTACACTCTCCTTGTCATCAGCATTCCTCCCGTGGAAGCGCCTGCTACTCTCCTCGGCGCTGCGTGCCCTCCTGCGTGGCACGGCCGTCTCTACCTCCACAGATGACACCCGATGTCAAAGGCTGGACCGTGGCCCACCTTCTACTGTGCCTCATTGACACTAGTACTGCATTGTATCAGCTCTTTCTAGCCTCCGTTGCTGCCTCGGGGGCGGCTACCACCGAGCCTCCGGCCCTTCCGGGTCCCCCGCCAGCGTCGGCCTTGGCCGGTGTCGTCACGCATGACGTCACGGGCCGCATCGGCCACGGCTCGCATCACCAGCTCCCCCTGGCGGGGGTCTGGTCGTATTTCCCCATGCGCCTCTCCTCTTTATACTGAGCTCCTACGACGCCGTTTTTTCCGTTTTTGAGCCGTCGCCCGCCGTTAGTGTATCATTGACAGCCTTTCATTTTGGCGCACTTTTGCCAGCAAATAACTTTGCATCTATTGTCTTCTACTGTGACTGTTGTCACCTCTAATAATTCAAAAGCTTGCATGTTGTCAATTTCTCTCTGGCCACCGCGACTTCGGTCACTCAGCCCGCTTCGTCAGCCTCCATCGCTATCCCCTGCAGCAACAACCTTCGGGCCTCCAGTACTTCTGTGTTCCCCGCCAGCGTTGGCCGCGGCCAGTGGCGTCTCGTCTGACATCTTGAGGCCTCGTCAGCCACAGCACGCTTCACCTGCTCCCTCTGGCGGGGGTCAGGTTGTGTTTCCCCATGTGCCTGCTCCCTCTGTCTGTCATGTCTCGGGCGATATCAGCCTTTTCATCCCTGTGTTCGCAGGCTTCACTTGACCCTGAGCACATGCATCCCTTCCTCTACCCTTCCTTCGGCTGTTCCTGGCCATTCAGCTTCTGCTCTCTCCCTTTCAAAGCTGAGCACACTGCTATCCCAATGCCTCATCCGGCTGCCCAAGTGGACCTGTCTACTATCGTGCTCAACGATTTCTTTGCCTTCTTATTTCCAACTGGTCTATCCTTACCCCCTCCCCATACCCCACATCCCCTCATCCCCTCCCCCCCTTCCCTTCCCCAACACCCAAATGTATTTTGCTTCTTGTGTTAGAGAAGGGGAGACGACGGAGGACAAAGGCGAAAGACGGAGAGGGGGAAGCTGCTTCGTTGGCTTCTATTGCTTCCCACAGCGGCAACAACCACTGGGCCTCCTGCACTTCCGGGCGCCATGTCTGCTACGGCCAGTGGCGTCACGAGGCCTCAACGGCCACAGCACTCATCACCAGCTTCCACTAGCGGTGGTCAGGTTGTATTTCCCCATGTGCCTGCTCCCTCTGTCTGTCATGTCTCGGGCGTTCTCCGCCTTTTCATCCCTGTGTTCGCAGGCTTCACTTGACCCTGTGCACATGCATCCCTTCATCCCTTCCTCTACCCTTCCTTTGGCTGTTCCTGGCCATTCGGCTTCTGCTCCCTCCCTTTCCGAGCTGGCCGCACTGCCATTCCAGTGCCACATCCAGCTGCTCAAGGGAACCTACCTACTATCGTACTCGACGATTCTTAGCCTTCTTCTTTCTAGCCGGTCTGTCTTTACCCCCGTCCCATCCCCTCATCCCCTCCCCCCCTCCCTTCCCCAACACCCGAATGTATTTTGCTCCTTGTGTTTACAACTTTTCTCCAGCCTTAGCAGCTACAGTCATCCGGCCAGCTTCGTCAGTGCGCCGGCCTTCTCCGGTCTCCCAGCTCTGCACCAGCTTATTCTCTCTGGCAGTTTAGGCCGCGTGCTATTGTTGATGATTTCCACAGTCTCGACGCCCTTCTCTCCAATGAGGACACCTCTGGGCCTGGCACCTACGTTGGGTTCTCGGGCATCGACCTGATTCATTGTCATGCCTGGCGTTGCTGCCCTCGGAGATGTGTGTGTGTGTGTGTGTGTGTGTGTGTGTGTGTGTGTGAGTTATATAACCCTTATAATGCGATGCTTTCGTTGAGTGTGGTCCTCAGAGGGGAGCTGGTTCCACTGCCTCTGGGAACGCACCCTCATTCAAGAATTCTGGAAAGAGATCATTACAATAATATCTAATTTCAATAAGGTCACTGATCATATTTTGGAAGGTGGGAACATTCTGCACGCAGAGTATTCATCTGTGCATGTACTTGTTTTCACTCCTTAATTCTTAAATGCCACGATGGGAGTCAGTGTGTGCCTTGTTTTGTTTTGCTGTTCTGTATCATTGAAATGTAAACTCAATAAAAACATTTGTCAAAAAATACACTTATAATGCACATGAAGGAACAATCTGGAATCATTGCATGTGGGCTGAATTTGAACAGCAAACTATAAATGTAGAGTCATGCAGCACCATTTGTTTTTCTGGACCTTGGACACATTGGACTTTAGAGACAAGTCAACACACGCCTGACGTTTCCAGAGTTCTGATTGGCTGCTGGAGTTGACATCTGAAATCTTTGCATGTGGGTTGTATTTGAACAGCAAACTATAATCAGAAATACTTTATTAATTCCTGAAGGGAAACTCTGTGTTGCAGTTGCACAAATAGAATAAATATCAGAGTAAAAATACAAATAATTAATTGGCAATGCTGACGTAAGTCAAGTCAATATCCTGTTCATGGTTCTGTGTTTGTCCCGTTTCTGAGGTGCATTCTGGGAAGGTTTTCTTTAAATATGTAGCTTATAAAACACTTATAATGCACATGAAGGAACAATCTGAAATCATTGCATGTGGGTTGTATTTGAACAGCAAACTATAAATGTAGAGTCATGCAGCACCATTTGTTTTTCTGGACCTTGGACACACTGGACTTTAGAGACAAGTCAACACACACGCCTGACGTTTCCAGAGTTCTGATTGGCTGCTGGAGTTGTCGTCCTGGTTATATGTGAAGGAGCGGCTGGATTTCATCTCAGTACATTCTGATTATAGTGATCAGTCTGGCGGTCGGAGGACATCTCAACTTTGAGTGAGCGATCCCAGATCGAGAGGAATAATCATGGGCTCCTATTGGTCACAAGAGGACTACGACAGGGCTGCTCTTTTGATTTATGGAAAAGTTTTACAGACTGGACCATGCCTCCTACCAGATGTGGGCATAGATGAGTCTCTGATGAAATATTCTGGTACCGACTCCAACGCGGCGCTGCAGGCGTTCTCTACTGAGATGTTCAACTCGGTGCCAGGTTACGTCGGCAGGCTGGGATCCGTTTTGGCTCCGATGACTTCAGTCCCGCATGCTGTTGGACTTGGAGCTTTGGTGATTTCCTTGATCATAGAGATCGCCATCAAGAGCAGCTCTCAGCCACGTGATGACACATACAGCATGTTACGCCGTGTGTTCGGGGAAGAGAAAGCTTTGAATGTCCGATCCACAGTGTCCGAGTATCTGAAACGCCATCGCATGTTCATGAACAATGACCAGCGATTACAGGAGGAAATGAGGAGACTGGAACCGCAGCTGAGCAACGATCTCACCATCCTCAGAGACTCCCTGCAGCAAGACGGACAGATGAGCAGCCGCGGGTTCAAGATCTGGGTCAACGGAGCCGCCTTCCACGTCCAGATGTTGATCCACGGGGCTCGGCTGGATATTCAGACTGGTACACCTGCATCAGACTATGTTAATGCTATCGAAGCTGCCATTGCTTTGTACACGCAGGACCTGGATCGTCTGCTGGAGAAATACAAGACCTTCAAGATCAATTCAAATGTGTGTACACATCTCCACATCAGCGGCCCTCACAACCCAGGAAGCGATTATATGAAAAATAATGAAATTAAAGATTGTAGTGTGTTTGTTGATTTTAATCCTCTTAACCCATGTAATGGACCAAAAGCTATGACGAGTTTTATGGATATTGTTTACTCTAATTATGAACCGATTAAAGGCTTAAAGAGATATTTTTTAAATACCAAGAACAACCTCAACTCTCTAATCCATCAACGTGGATCATTCACTCTGCCGTCAGCAGGGTGACTTCCAAAATAGAAAAGTTGGACTTTGCAGCCAGGTTGTGAATTTCACCACCGGATCAACAAAGTCTCAGATTTATCCACTTTAAAACATCATAGATTATTCATAATATTTTGTATAATTAATATGAATATGCAAAGTAGAGAATTAAAAGTACAATAGGCAATTAGGAGAAAAAAACTAGAAAATTCCTCTGAAATTTTAACAGTGTGCCTACTACTTGGTGCACATCCTAATAACAATAAAACTAAAATTAATAAGTGTTACGTGACTTAACCCTTCAGAGACCGTTTTAAAATCTATTTAAGACCTAGCGCTGAACCAACCAGACTCCATTTTAAAAACAGTACATTTAGCGTTTATAGACCAACAGTGAAGAGTCTCATCATAGGTGTGTGTTTGTGTCAGAACTTGTTGCTATGGTTTTTTTGCAATTTCGTGAAAACCCCATGGCAAATCTCTTTGAAAAGTCATAGCCCACCATTCCCGATCATTACACACGTTTTGATGTATTGTGTGTGCGCGTGTTGGCAATGCTCCGGGACTAGTAGCAGGACAAAAAACAGGCGGAATAATAAAAATAAGTATGAGAAACAATAGTCAGTGAATTAAAAGTACGTTACAGTTGTATTGAAGTGCAGCATAGTTACTCTCCATGGCTGATAAAATGCAACGATATTTACGTGTTGCAAACCTCAACATTAATTACCAACATGTTCATATCTGTCAGCAGCTCAGACACACTGCCGTCCATGCTGACGTACCGTCACCTGTTGGACACATGTTGTCTCTGACCACGGGGACAGAAATGGGACAGCTCGCTTCAACGCAGTGTCATAACTCCAGAAAATAATATCCATCTTTATCTGCAGTCACCTCAACCCTCGAAATACAGCAGCAGGAAATAAAATCTCGGCTTTTAGACTTAGACTTCTCTTTATTTTTGTTTCCTGTGAAGAAATGTTTCGCGGTGTTGGTGAATTCTTAAAAAATAATATTACATAATAATACTGAAATGTATCTAGTAATGCGTTATATTACTGCGTTACAGCAAAAAGGAATACATTACTGTAATTGCGTTACTTTTTTGACGCGTTACTCCCAACACTGGTCGCCGGCAGGTTAGTTCAGATATTTGGGATTAATGATTGACTTAACCCCTGGACGCTAATCAGGTCAAATTGACCCATTTCAAATTTTTACAAGAAGAAAAATGGTATAATTTACATTTTTTCTACCTGAAAATCAACGGCCTTACCTTATTTCCTGTGATAAACATGTATTCTGAGTCATGTTCTTTTGGGGAATTAAAATAACATTGTTATAGGACAACATGAGGACAACATGAGGGTTAAGTTGTTTTTTTCTTATTTTTTGTTGTTTTTTCTACATTTTTGACCCTCTTTCCGCCATTTTTGTCACTTTTACATTTGACGCTTTTTGCCCCCATACAGGTTTTACACTTTGAATTCATGGACACTGAACCTCAGTTTTGAGTTTGAAAAGCAGTAATATGCTATAACATTGAATAAAACACGCAACATTTAATGAAAGTAGTGTACTAATCCTTCATTTTACTTGAGAAGAGCATTAAATAGAACCACCCATGTTCATTTTTGGCAATTTCTATTTGACATTTTTTTGAAAAAGACAACAGGAGGGTTAAGACAGCAACTACTCTGCTGCTTTGGATGTTTAGCATCTGAAATATTTTAGTCCTGTTTCCTGTTTTAAATCCTTTAAATGCATCTGCTCCTTCTTCTGAGTCTCTGAACATGTAGATGTGGGTCATTGTAAAAGTGTCCGTGCTGAACCCGAGACGTCTCCTACTTCACTGTAAAGTTGGTTCTTCATGTCTGGGACCTGCAGGGTTCAGGTTTCCAGGTCCCAGACCAAAACGCTGGTAATTATTGGGGCTGAGTTATTGATTCATTGATGAATTCATTGATGCTCCGGGGCGGCAGTTAGGGCCATGAGAAACAGCTGATGCAGAGGGAGATGTGTGAGTTGAAAGTTCAGCTGGGTGATCGTGTCCCCTCCCCGCCCAGGGAAACAGAGCATCTGAAATCCCAGCTGGTCAAAACCAGCAACAGGCTGCGAAATGCCCAAAAAGATCTCGACCTGCAGATCTTTATTACTCAAGACCTCAAAGTCAAGTTGGAGCAGATGAAGTGAGAGACGGAGGCCCTGAAAAAGGAAGTGGAGACTCAGAAGATGGAGCTTCATGAAGAAAGAAAGATGCTTGCAGAAGCTAAGACCACCAACGTGAGGTTGGAGAGTTATCTGGAGATGGTGAGGGCTCACGCTCAGGAGCTGAAAGATAAGTTGAGCAAGATGGAGGAAGTTCTCCTAAAACAGGAAGAGGGAAAGACAATACTGGGAAGATCCCAGGCTTCTCATAGAGCCCAGCTAGAGATGCAGGACCAAAACAACCAGAACCTCATGGCTGCTCTTGAGAAAACGTTTGAACATCAGCTGGAGAGTCATCTCAACGAGTGGAAGGAGGACAAGGCTTCCATCCTTCAGGCCACAGAAAGCCTGAGGCTGACTCAACAGGAAAAGGAGCAGGAGTGGGAGAGGACGGAGAGCACCCTGAGGTCCCAGCTGGAAGATCTGCAGAGCCAGATAATGAAAAAGCAGAAGAAGAAGAAGAAGAAGAAGAAGAAGAGGTACCACAAGCTTCTGACTGGCTGAGGAAAGGAAAATGTATTTGTGTGTGCTGCTGCGTGTGTGTATATGTGCTGTGTGGGTCTTTGTGTGTGTGTGTCTGTATGTGTGGGCCTGTGTTTGTGTGTGGGCATGTGTGTGTGTGTTTGTCTGTATGTGTGTGTATGTGCTGCTGTGTGTATATTTGCTGTGTGGGTTTCTGTGTGTGTGTGTGTGTGTGTGTGTGTGTGTGTGTGTGTCTGTATGTGTGGGTCTGTTTTTGTGTGTGGGCATGTGTGTGTGTGTTTGTCTGTGTGTGTGGGTTTCTGTGTGTGTCCATATGTCTGTGTGTCTTTATGTGTGGGTCTGTATTTGTCTGTGTGTGTGCGCCTGCATGCGTGTGTGTGTGTGTGTGTGTGTGTGTGTGTGGGGGGGGGGCAGTGTGTGTAGTTCTGTGTGTGTCAGTATATTATATATATATATATATACATATATATATATATATATATACATATATATACATATATATATATATATATACATATATATACATATATATACATATATACATATATATACATATATATATATATATATACATATACATATATATATATATATATATACATATATATACATATATATATACATACATATATATACATATATATATACATACATATATATATATATATATATTTATATACATATATATATATATACATATATACATATATATATATACATATATACATATATATATATATACATATATATATATATATATATACACATATATATATATACATATATATATATACACATATATATATACATATATATATATATATATATATATATATATATATATATATATATATATATATATACATATATATATATATATATATATATATATATATATATATATATATATATACCAGTGTAATAAGATGGATTCTATAGTTTCAGGTTCTCTCCGTGTGTACTGCTGTGGGTTCATGAGGCGACCTGGCTGTCTGTGGTTGTATAACAGCTGCTCTTGTAACCGAGCAGACTCACTTTGCTCCTCCTTCCCCTCTTGTGATTTGATGTTGCAAGAGGCAAACAAGCCTGGAGGAGGGAGGAGGAGGGAGGAGGAGGGAGGAGGAGGGAGGAGGAGGGAGGAGGAGGGAGTTGTCCCATCTAAAAGGAATCCTGACTACGTGGCGTTCAGTCTGCTGGTCCAGGGTGCATTTGAACTTCAGCGCTTACAGATCGAGAGGAAAAATCATGGGACAAACTCCCTCATACTCACACTCACCAAGGTACGACAGTTGGGCTCTTAGGTTTTATAACCATGCTTTAGAGAAACCATGCCTCCTACCAGATGTGGGCATAGACGAGTCTCTGCTGAAATATTCTGGTACCGACTCCAACACGGCGCTGCAGGCGTTCTCTACTGAGATGTTCAACTCGGTGCCAGGTTACGCCGGCAGGCTGGGATCTGTTTTGGGTGCGATGACTTCAATCCCGAATGCTGTTGGACTTGGAGCTTTGGTGATTTCCATGATCATAGAGATCGTCATCAAGAGCAGCTCTCAGCCACGTGATGACACATACAGCATGTTACGCCGTGTGTTCGGGGAAGAGAAAGCTTCGAGTGTCCGATCCACAGTGTCCGAGTATCTGAAACGCTATCGCATGTTCATGAACAATGACCAGCGATTACGGGAGGAAATGAGGAGACTGGAACAGCAGCTGAGCAACGATCTCACCATCCTCAGAGACTCCCTGCTGCGTGACAGACACATGAGCAGCCGCGGGTTCAAGATCTGGGTCAACGGAGCCGCCTTCCACGTCCAGATGTTGATCCATGAGGCTCGGCTGGATGTTCAGGCTGGCAGACCTGCATCAGACTACGTAAACACTATCGAAGCTGCCATTGATTTGTATTTGCAGGACCTGGATCGTCTGCTGGAGAAATACAAGACCTTCAAGATCAATTCTAACTTTTTCAGGTATACAGTTGGTGTCGCTGCCGGTATGGGATATGTCCCAAACTTCTGTTTTATGATAAATAATGAAATGGAAAACTGTGCCTTGCAGTTTCAATATGACTTTGACTGTAGTAATCCAAAAATGATTACAGCTTATATGGATGTTGTTTACTCTAATCATAAACCAATCACGGGCTTAAAGAGTTATTTTTTAAATGTCAAGAACAACCTCAACTCTCTAATCCATCAACGTGGAACATTCACTGTGCCGTCAGCAGCAGGTTAGGTGAGATATGTGGGTTTAAAGATCATTAATTAACCGTAAAAGGACAAAATAATGTTAAAGGTGCAGTAGGTAAGGCTTATAAAACTAACTTTCTGTCATATTTGCTGAAATTGACCCCGTTTTCCAGTAGAACTACATGAAGAAGGTAATAAAAAGAAATCTGGCTTCTCCGGCGCCACCTACAGCCTGTAGTGTGATTTGCAAAAAATGATGCACCAATCAGGGCCGGGGGGGGGGGCATTCATTCTCCCTTGTGGGGGGGGGGGCTTAGGAGACCGTTTGGTCTTTAGCAGAAAGAGGGGAGGGACTGAAAAGTTGTTGATGTTCCAGACTTTTGGCTAAGTCCTGGAAAAAATGTCCTTTAAATATCACTTATGAACATGACACAGTAATGGACAAAAAACAATGTTAGGGAAATCAATGGTGAGATAATTGTTTGTTATTCCAGATTTGTGACGTGACCTGATTGAATGAAAGGGTTTCTCACTAATTCACTGTGTGAGCCTCTATATATGGGCGCGCTCCACCACTAGCCCACCCGGGCGCCCTTTGAATAGGAAACAATTGACTTAAAGTTGTTGATGAAACTTCCATTGTAATATTGTGACGTATGTACTCTCATCTTGTGAGATGAATATATATTTTACCTGTATTCTGTGTTCAGTGATGTCATGACGCACCTGCATGTTACAGGTTTAATTGGCTTTTTGCCTTTTTGTTAAGTTTTTCTTAACCAACTAAGTTAATGAGATGTCCTTCAAAATGCTCCACAGATTCTACCCAACTAACCATTATCTGCAGAAAATTAAAAAAGACTACTACTTTTTGTAACACTGGTACATTTATTTTCTTGCCAATATACCAAGAAACTATGGAGCAGATCACATTTTATTTCTGTTCATATTTACATTACAAAATGCATTGTTTGTAGTCTGAATGATGTAATAATAATGTAATAATAATGTAATAATAATGTAATACTAATCTATACTTTATTAATCCCACAAGGGGAAATTACAGTTTTATTACACACATTACACACAGGCCTGAACTACACACACATGCTTAGTACCTATACATGTATATTATAATGGAGAGATGTCAGCGTGGGGGGGGGAGGGCTGCCCATGCAGTTGGGGGTTCGGTGCCTTGCTCAAAAGCACCTTGGCAGTGCCCAGGAGGTGGACTGGCACCTCTCCAGCTACCAGTCCACCACCATACTTTGGTCCGTATGGGGGACTTGAACCTGCAACCCTCCGGTTCCCAACCCAATACTTGGGACAGGGTTCAGGTTTCCAGGTCCCAGACCAAAACGCTGGTGATCATTGGGGCTGAATTATTGATTTATTGATGTTCTCTTTAACAATAAAGGATCATGTATCGTGTCTGTGTATTTTATTTTTGCGTTACTTGTCTGCCGGGACTGGAGAGAAAACGTTACATCGCAATGAACAGATTACAATTACTGCTAACTAACATGTTAGCTAACATTAACATAGACACAGGCTAATTACTGCTAACTAACATGCCAGTTAACATTAACATAGACACAGGCTAATTACTGCTAACTAACATGCCAGTTAACATTAACATAGACACAGGCTAATTACTGCTAACTAACATGCCAGTTAACATTAACATAGACACAGGCTAATTACTGCTAACTAACATGTTAGCTAACATTAACATAGACACAGGCTAATTACTGCTAACTAACATGCTAGTTAACATTAACATAGGTACAGGCTAATTACTGCTAACTAACATGTTAGCTAACATTAACATAGACACAGGCTAATTACTGCTAACTAACATGCTAGTTAACATTAACATAGGTACAGGCTAATTACCGCTAACTAACATGTTAGCTAACATTAACATAGACACAGGCTAATTACTGCTAACTAACATGTTAGCTAACATTAACATAGGCACAGGCTAATTACTGCTAACTAACATGCTAGTTAACATTAACATAGACACAGGCTAATTACTGCTAACTAACATGTTAGCTAACATTAACATAGACACAGGCTAATTACTGCTAACTAACATGCCAGTTAACATTAACATAGACACAGGCTAATTACTGCTAACTAACATGCTAGTTAACATTAACATAGACACAGGCTAATTACTGCTAACTAACATGCTAGTTAACATTAGTAATTAAACCTAAACAGCTGATGAAGTCCAAACTGTCTGCAAGCTTCTCCTGATAATACGGTGATTTGTTGACTATGTGACGGTAAGTCGCGTGGTTACGACACAATCATTAGCCTATTTTTATAAAAACGTCTGCTACGGAGCCATAACGTTAGCTACAAGCTAACGGAGCCTTTTATACATCGTCGCGTTTCTTTAGAAATAAACAACGGACAAATAGAGTCTTTAAGGGCTTCAGATGGAAAGTTATTCTCTGTCAAAGTGACATCAAAGTGAATGGGAGTCAATGGGATGCTAACGGCAGGTGATGCTTCGTAGCATTAAAATGGCGCCATGGGAGCTCCGCTTAGAGAGGAGGGGCTGACCCCCTTGCTCCTAAATGGTGGAAGGAGCTCCCTACTGACATCAGGATGGCTGAAAACCCACGAATCTTCCGCCAAAGGCTAAAAACACATCTCTTCCGACTGCACCTCAGATGATGAGAAAAATAAAAATAAAAAACTTTAAGCTGCACTTTCATATGTCTCTTTGTAGTGTTGCTAATTTAAAGCTAATGTACTTGCACATACTACTTGTTGACTGGAGTTTGCACCTTCAGGGTTGGAAGCTGTTGAGTTTAAAAACAACTTAAAATGTCTGAAGGTGGCAGGTTAAGAAATGATGCATACCTCTGTCCCCCATTTTCCCCCTCATTACCACTGACTGTAAAGAATTGATCAGGTCAAGTCTGGCATTTAACATATGGAAAGGAGCTCCCTGCTGTCTCTTTACCCTGTCTCTCCTAGTTAGTCATGCTCTCCTAGTTAGTCATGCTCTCCTAGTTAGTTATGCTCTCCTAGTTAGTTATGCTCTCCCAGTTATGCTGTAATAGTTTTAGACAGCTGGGGGACTTCCTTTGACACACCAAGCTCCTCTCTCCTCTATCTTTCTATCTTTCCATTTGTGTGCATCCATGTCCCAGAAATGCTTGTTACTAACCTAGTTACTAACCTAGTTACTAACCTAGTTACTAACCTAGCTCTGGGGAGTCATTCCCCGGAGTCCTTATGTTCTTTTCCCCCCAGCATGTTTCCTTGGATCAGGGAGGCTCCATCATCAGGGTAGCAGCTGTAGCCATGGTCCCGCTACACGTCCTGCGATGCCGTGTTCATCGTGCTACGTCCTGCTACGTCCTGCTACGTCCTGCTACGTCCTGCTACGTCCTGCTACGTCCTGCTGTGCCCTGCTACGTCCTGCTACGTCCTGCTACGTCCTGCTACGTCCTGCTGGGCCTTGTAAGGCCGCACAATTCCCTGCTATGCCATGAACTACTACAAAGAACTACTACAAACTACTATTTTCTCTATTTTTGTTATTGCCACTCTTCATTCTAACCCCAACCGGTCGTCAGACACCGCCTACCAAGAGCCTGGGTCTGGGTCTGGGTCTGGGTCTGGGTCTGTCCCAGGTTTCTGCCTAAAAGGAAGTTTTTCCTCGTCACTGTCGCACTGTTGCTTGCTCTGGAGGGAACTACTAGAACTGTTGGGTCCTTGTAAATTATGGAGTGTAGTCTAGACCTACTCTATCTGGTCTAGACCTGGTCTATCTGGTCTAGACCTGCTCTATCTGGTCTAGACCTGCTCTATCTGGTCTAGACCTGCTCTATCTGGTCTAGACCTGCTCTATCTGGTCTAGACCTACTCTATCTGTAAAGTGTCTTGAGATAACTCTTGTTATGAATTGATACTATAAATAAAATTGAATTGAATTGAATTGCTACAACACCAGGAGGGGGCCCACTGTCTCCTGTCCCCTGGGGTCCTGGTCTAGGCTAGGACAATACAATGTTGATTATGTTAGAAGTTCACATTTACACGACAGAGCCTTTTGATCTGAAACCAAAACGACCCCAAAAAGGGGCAGAGTTTAGCGGCATGTTTACTCTCATTGGACAACGAAGACGCGCTCGGCATGTTGTCATGACAACAACGGACCAATGAGAATGGTTTTGAATGCACCAGGTGAAAGGGAACAGCCCCCAGGTGCGAGGCACAAATGAGTGCGATTTATGGATATTCGGGGCTGCATTCACGTGACTCCGTCAGGGGGAAGCATGGATCAGTCCGCTGTCAGCTGCAGTGTTATCATGTTGTCCTTGTCTTTGTTATTGTCTTTGTCTTTGTCTCATCATCCTCGTCATCCTGTTGCATTAAACCTTTTTCTTAATTCTCAATTCGACCCTCGAGCCTCCTTCCTCAGAGATCCAACAGAACACGACGTTAGTTGGAAAATTCCAACAAAGCACTTAATTGGAGCTCGCTTTGGATAAAAGCGTCAACTAAATGACATGTAATGTAACGTAATGTAACGTAATGGATAGTTTTTGCCTGTTGTGGTACGGCGGTCATATCTTCCACTTTTTGCCTGGGCCGCGAACGCATCATTGCGGCAGTTGACCCGGAAGTTTACGTCAGTTGTCTTCTCCCAGCAACAGAGCAGTTCTGTTAGCTTTTGTTAGCCGTTATTCTGCTAAGCTCGGGGACTAATTTCTGACACAAGCCTCTCCACACACCATTAAAATGGTAGGATGCGACGTCTGTCTCTACGTGTATCTCATTAACATGTTCATAA
>JABXJD010000284.1:590000-632500 GCA_013375575.1 Percina caprodes | reverse complement strand
GTATTTTAACATAGGGGGTGTATACTTATGCCCCTGTATTTTAACATAGGGGGTGTATACTTATGCCCCTGTATTTTAACATAGGGGGTGTATACTTATGCCCCTGTATTTTAACATAGGGGGTGTATACTTATGCCCCTGTATTTTAACATAGGGGGTGTATACTTATGCCCCTGTATTTTAACATAGGGGTGTATACTTATGCCCCTGTATTTTAACATAGGGGGTGTATACTTATGCCCCTGTATTTTAACATAGGGGTGTATACTTATGCCCCTGTATTTTAACATAGGGGGGTGTATACTTATGCCCCTGTATTTTAACATAGGGGGGTGTATACTTATGCCCCTGTATTTTAACATAGGGGGGTGTATACTTATGCCCCTGTATTTTAACATAGGGGGGTGTATACTTATGCCCCTGTATTTTAACATAGGGGGGTGTATACTTATGCCCCCTGTATTTTAACATAGGGGGTGTATACTTATGCCCCCTGTATTTTAACATAGGGGTGTATACTTATGCCCCTGTATTTTAACATAGGGGGGTGTATACTTATGCCCCTGTATTTTAACATAGGGGGGTGTATACTTATGCCCCTGTATTTTAACATAGGGGGGTGTATACTTATGCCCCCTGTATTTTAACATAGGGGGGTGTATACTTATGCCCCTGTATTTTAAGTAAGAACATTTATTTACTTACAATAAATTATTTATTCACAAAGAAAATTGGTGTCCTTAAAAGGTTGACTTTTTCTAAATTTTTTGAATTAAGGCATTAAGATCAATTGTCCAAAATATGTATTTTTATTCCTCTTTTTAATCAACTTTAGCCCGGGTGTGTGAACGTATTCAAGCCGCTGTACAGTCAATGGTTAATAGGAGCGTAATACGGAGGATTTAAAGGGTGAACGTCCCCTTTAAATCCCGGGGATGACGTCAGCGCCTCGCTTTACTTGCTTTGTTTGTCTCGTTTTGGCTTCAGACTGAAGAGCGGAGACGACCGAAGACGTTCAAGCAGACAGACACCCTCCCAGTCGCGTTATAAAGCAGTTATACGGCACATTCATTAGGTTGTAACTGTGTAATAACTCCGACAGAGATGCCGTCCGACAGACCCTTCAAACAAAGGAGGACATTTGGTAAGAAACCACCAACCAAGACGGTGTTTTTGTCTAGAAGCTAGCTAGCTACCTAGCTACCTAGCCACCTAGCTAGTTAGCCGGCCTGCTAGCCACTAAGCTAGCTAGCTTAGCTCGCCTCCTCTGTTGACATTTGTATGTTGTGTTATTATTGCCGTTACAAGTGCTTTTTAGCTGTTAAAAAATCGGTTTTGTGGCTCAGATAGTTTACAACATGGGACAAAATAGTCCGGGCGTTAATTCTAGAGAATGTCTTTTCGACATTTTAATTAAAAAGGTGGAAAATAACATGTCAACAGCTTACTAAATGTACGCGAAACGCTATACAGCCTGCATATTTTGGCATGTACGGCGCAGTATGTGTAATAATAATAATACATTTTATTTGTAATGCACTTTACATTTAACACAAACCTCAAAGTGCTACAGGTAAGATCGTAAAAGCAAGATAAAAACATGGCTGTTAATGGTATAAAGGGCCATCTGGGTCACTGGCCCATTAGCCTGGTCGAAGCTACGAGGGCCCGCCACGACCAGCCTTTACACAACAGGATAAGCTATACTAGCTGTAAACATGTTGGGTGAAAACAACTTGTGCTGACACATTATGCCAGTACTCGTGTTCAGTGATTTATGATGTAATTTGAGGCCAAACGACGCCGGCCCCTGTGCTGGAAGGGAGGAGCCCAGATTGTGGATGGCGTAATCTTCAGAGAAAATAAGGGATAAGCGACCAATGTCAGTGGAAACGGGGGAAATACTCAATTTACTGTGTTGTTGTAAATGGTTATAACCTCTCTATAACAAAGGTGTGACTGCCACTACACTAGACTTAGACTTCTCTTTATTAATCCTTTTGGGATGACTCCCGCAAGAAAATTGAAATTTCCAGCAGCAGTTTTTGCAAGAAAAAATTAAATTAAAAAATAGATAAAAAAAAGACAGTATGAAGACAACAAAATAACAATAGTAATAATAACAACAACAATAAGAACATTTGTCAAATAAAACAGAAAAGACCATAAATTATTATTAAAGTGTCAAGTGTTGAGTCCAGTGTTAAAGTGACCAGGTGTAAATTTAAGTGTGTGTGTGTGTGTGTGTGTGTGTGTGTGTGTGTGTGTGTGTGTGTGTGTGTGTGAGGCAGTTTTAAAGTGATAAATTGGCTTTTTACTGGATCTGTTTGCATCACCCTGTCGTTTGTCACCAACATTGGGAAAGTTACTCAGAAAGCGTAATACAAAAAAACCCCAAAACATTTAATTTGCGATAGCTTTGTAATGTGATCTTGCCTAAACCCTCAGTTAGGCTAAATGCATTTATATTCTAGCATTTTAGCACCGGCCCTTCCCTTTACTGTGGAAATCAAACCGTCCCCAGACATAAGACAAAGGAACCATTCACGCTTCCCTATCGCTCCTCATCTGAGCTTTGAACCCTGCCAGTGTTTTAAAAAGAGCTGAAATAGAGCTTTTCTTAACGGTACAGAGAGCAGTGTGTGTTCAAGAGTTAGTGAGGTGATGAAATCATCACAAAGAGAGCAAAGCTGCAGGGGTAAAAGGTGATAATCACACACACAGAGAGACACACACACACACCCCATCTCTAATATGCAAAGTGTGTGTGTGTGTGTGTGTGTGTATTTTGAGTCCACACACAAAGAATCTTTACAAAACCTATTTGCATCGCTACCAAGAAAGGAATTATTAACTAAGAAACAAGGCAAAAGACATAAGTTGTAGTTATTATAATGTACACAACATCCTTCTTACTAGAGATCTACTTTGTATGTATATACATACATACACACACACACATATATATGTATAAATATATATATATATATATATAACTTAGCCCCCCGCCCACAGCATTAGAGATCGGGAAGTTCGGTCTGGATTTGATCTGTTGTGGAGAGACTATGCTCAAACGAGCTGTTTGGCCCAATCAGCTCGTCAGGGCGGGCTTTATACGATGATGGACGTTGATCAACTGATTTAATCAACCACGTCACCAAAGAGCGCTCGGGTTGAATTTGTTTACAAAGATGGCCGCCGCTGGAGAACTGAGATCAAGACTGTTTCTCAATCTCAAGAATGCAAAGAACGGTCTTGTGTTCCTGGGGAGGACGCTCTGGTTGTTCCTGGAAGACTGGACTCACAAGTCCACAAGCACAGAAAACGCTCCAGAATAAGAAATACAAACCACAATATACTGTAACCACTTTGTATTTAAAACAATCCCGACACAAGAAAACCTCACAATGTTTCAACTATTGCAATAATATTGAAAACTAAAACTTATTGAGCTTTAAAAATCCACCTGCCACAGGAACCTTTTACCAGCCAGTTATATTTTGCCATAAAAAGGTGGAAATATGAATTGCACAAACATTGTTCAACTTGTAAGAATACACACTTAAGTACTGTAGAGGTAACGAAATCAGTATAAATAATAATAGAATATACATTTTTTTTTATCTTGGGGCTTGGTTTTCATTTGTCTTTCCTACAACTAACCCTTTCTGTCCGTCCACCCTAAAGACACAATGACAACACAGAGTTCAGTAGCCGTTAAGCAGAACTAAATTACTACTACTACTACTACTACTACCACCACCACTACTACTACTACTACTACTACTACTACTACCACTACTACTACTACTACCACTACTACCACCACTACTACTACTACCACCACTACTACTACTACTACCACCACTACTACTACTACTACCACCACTACTACTACCACCACTACTACTACTACTACTACTACTACCACTACTACTACTACCACCACTACTACTACTACTACTACCACTACTACTACTACCACTACTACTACTACCACTACCACTACTACCACTACCACTACTACCACTACTACTACCACTACTACTACTACCACTACTACTACCACTACTACTACCACTACTACTACCACTACTACTACCACTACTACTACTACCCAGACATTTTCGACCAGGCTAATGGGCCAGTGACCCAGATGGCCCTTTATACCATTAGCAGCCAAACAGATCCCACACATACTGTGCCATACACGCCCAAATATGCAGGCTGTATAGCGTACATTTAGTAAGCTGTTGACATGTTATTTTCCACCTTTTTAATTAAAATGTCAAAAGACATTCTTTAAACTTAACGCGCAGACTATTTTGTCCCATGTTGTAAACCAGTGGTTCCCAATCTTGTTCAGCTCAAGACCCAATAGAGAAACCTGGTGTCTCCCCGGGACCCAAATTTACAAAAATACACCATGAATCATTGTAACATCTACATTTTTAAACTGTGGACAAAAGACGGAACAAACTATGAATTTAATGTATATGAAGTATATTTATTCCATTATAAAAGTAATCAAAAACAGAAAAGGTCTCTATTGTCCTCTCTGTGTCTCCGTCCCCTCCCATCGTCCCTCAGGACCCACACCAACATGGTTTTAATAATGCTGACTTGAATTTAATGAGATGTATGTGTCTGGTTGAAGATCTCAACCAGCTGATCTACTCTAGGTTCGGTTTTTGAAAGTGCCCTTCTGAGGTCATGCTGAGGTCATGCTGAGGTCATGCTGAGGTCATGCTGAGGTCATGCTGAGGTCATGCTGAGGTCATTCTGAGGTCATGCTGAGCATTTAGTCTGTTCCTGTATTAGTTTTTCAGGTACGCTAGAGTCGAAAAGCCAGATTCTCATTTTACTCTGCCAATTGGCGACCCAATAAAACGGGTCTGCGACCCATTTTGGGTCCCGACCCTAAGTTTGGGAAACATTGTTGTAAACTATCTGAGCCACAAAACAGAGTTTTTAACAGCTAAAAAGCACTTGTGACGGCAATAATAACACAACATACAAATGTCAACAGAGGAGGCGAGCTAAGCTAGCTAGCTTAGTGGCTAGCAGGCCGGCTAACTGGCTAGGTGGCTAGGTAGCTAGCTAGCTTCTAGACAAAAACACCGTCTAGGCTGGCTAACTACCTACCTAGCTAGCTAGCTTCTAGACACACACTGTGCAACTGTCATTGTTCTGTAGCCTACGTCAGCGTTGCATTATCCAATCCCAGTTTAATACTTTCTCGCACATCCAGCCGTAGTCAGAAGGGCGCCATCTTCCTTCTGATCACATGAACGTTCGGAAACAGCAGGCGCGTCCTCTCCAACGGCGCCGCTTTCATGGACTTCATGCCTTGACCGCAGCGGTCTTTGATCGTGTCTAACTTATTGTGTGTAGGTGGCTTTTCGATAAGTCATGGTCCTTAATTGCTTCTAATTTTAAGTTTTTATGCCCAATTACAAAAGGATTTTAATTTGATTTCTTTGAGCCGTTAACACGACCGTCACTGCAGTAATTGTTCTGTGCTGATGTCGTAGATCAGCCCCTCGCCAACCTCGCCGTTGCCGCCAATTGTCCACTTTGTATTAAAACTTCACCATAAAATCTGATTTTCTACATTATAATTACTACAACTTATGTCTCTTCCCATGTTATAATATTGGAATCTCATCTTAATCTTATTTTATCTTTCTTGTGATGCTGACATGTTAGTTAGGTACAAATGTGTTTAAGATTTGTGACAAATTGACAAAGCGTCGAGAAAACTGACAAAAACATCGGTAAAAGTTACAAAACGTCAGGATAATCTTCAAATACGTTAGGAAAAGTGACAAAAACATGGAAAAAGCATTAAAAAGCAGTTAAAAAAATGCTGAAAACTGTAAAAAGTAAAAACAAAATGACAAACGTCAGAATTTCTATTACATTTTGACCCAGAGAAACAAGTCATGACATGACTTCCCCATTGACCATGTCATGACAGGTCGTCATGACAATGGGGGGGGGTCAATGGGGGGGTAAACAAGACAAGGGTTAAACATATTTTGTTATGCATTTCGTTAACGTATTTCTGTCTTTTGTTGCCCGCAGCCGACCGGTGCAAAGAGGTCCAGCAGATCCGGGATCAGCACCCCAACAAGATCCCTGTAAGCTGCTTTTTAAAATCTGATTTTAACACACTACACTTCATTGCTCTTTAATAAGCTGCCTGGTGATCCATGTTAAGCTTCCTGTGTTCACTGGCTACACATTTACATACGCTCTTATCGAGCCTTATTAAGATGTGATGTACCTGTGGTTACTGAAGTGAACAAGCAGAAGATTGTGATAGTGTGAGGCAGACATTTAAAGTAGAGAGCTACATTAAAAGGCTGTTTGTTCCGCTGACAGGCTCATTATTATTTTAAATGTCTAACAACATTATGGAAAGGATCCCTACAGAGATAGACCTTTTGTAAAAGAGTAAGATCTTTAACATGAAGCAGTTGTGAATTCGGCATCACTAAACCCACCAGACTCCATGTAAATAATCACTACTTTTAGCGTGTATAGAGCAGCATATCTCCACCAGACTCCATGTAAATAATCACTACTTTTAGTGTGTATAGAGCAGCATATCTCCACCAGACTCCATGTAAATAATCACTACTTTTAGCGTGTATAGAGCAGCATATCGCCACCAGACTCCATGTAAATAATCACTACTTTTAGTGTGTATAGAGCAGCATATCGCCACCAGACTCCATGTAAATAATCACTACTTTTAGTGTGTATAGAGCAGCATATCTCCACCAGACTCCATGTAAATAATCACTACTTTTAGCGTGTATAGAGCAGCATATCTCCACCAGACTCCATGTAAATAATCACTACTTTTAGCATGTATAGAGCAGCATATCTCCACCAGACTCCATGTAAATAATCACTACTTTCAGCATGTATAGAGCAGCATATCTCCAGGACTCCATGTAAATAATCACTACTTTTAGTTGTATAGAGCAGCATATCTCCACCAGACTCCATGTAAATAATCACTACTTTCAGCATGTATAGAGCAGCATATCTCCACCAGACTCCATGTAAATAATCACTACTTTTAGTGTGTATAGAGCAGCATATCTCCACCAGACTCCATGTAAATAATCACTACTTTTAGTGTGTATAGAGCAGCATATCTCCACCAGACTCCATGTAAATAATCACTACTTTTAGCGTGTATAGAGCAGCATATCTCCACCAGACTCCATGTAAATAATCACTACTTTTAGCATGTATGAGCAGCATATCTCAGACTCCATGTAAATAATCACTACTTTTAGCGTGTATGAGCAGCATATTCCACCAGACTCCATGTAAATAATCAATTTTAGCGTTATACAGCAGCATATCTCCACCAGACTCCATGTAAATAATCACTACTTTTAGCGTGTATAGAGCAGCATATCTCCACCAGACTCCATGTAAATAATCACTACTTTTAGTGTGTATAGAGCAGCATATCTCACCAGACTCCATGTAAATAATCACTACTTTTAGCGTGTATAGAGCAGCATATCTCCACCAGACTCCATGTAAATAATCACTACTTTTAGCATGTATAGAGCAGCATATCTCCACCAGACTCCATGTAAATAATCACTACTTTTAGCATGTATAGAGCAGCATATCTCCACCAGACTCCATGTAAATAATCACTACTTTAGCGTGTATAGACAGCATATCTCCACATGTAAATGGGTGAATGTTTATTCAACCAGACCAGAGTGGTGATTGTTGGAACAGTGGATGAACCAAGCGGCTTTTTGTGGTTTTATTTTGTTTTGTCCACTTTGAACAAAGTTTGTTTAACGATGATAAAAGTACTGATTATTTACATGGAGTCTGGTGGGTTTGGTGATGGTGATTTCTGTTTCATGTTAAACTAAAACGATCTGACTCTTTAACAAAAAGGTCTATCTTTGCAGGGATCCTTTCCATAATGTTGTCAGACACTTAAAATAATAATCTGAGTTAGTACGTGGACCACTGACAGTTAGTTGTGTTTTTGCGACTGCTGCAGGTCATCATCGAGAGATATAAGGGAGAGAAGCAGCTGCCTGTTCTGGACAAAACCAAGTTCCTGGTTCCTGACCACGTCAACATGAGCGAGCTGGTCAAGATCATCAGTGTCACACACACACACACACACACACACCAACCAAAGTTCATTGAGGTTTGTGTATGTATGTTGAGCTGCCTCTGTATGTGTGCTGGTAGTTTTTTTTACATATCAGTCGTGTGTGTGTGTGTGTGTGTGCATGTGTGTGCGTGTGTGTGCATGTGTGTGCATGTGTGTGTGTATCTGTATGTGTGTGCGTGTGTGTGTGTGTGTGTGTATGTGCGCGTGTGTGTGTGTGTATGTGCGCGCGTGTGCGTATGTGTGTGTATAATGTGTGTATGAGTGTGTACATATATGTGTGTGTGTGTGTGTGTGTGTGTGTATGCATGTGTTGAGTGTGCATGTGTGTGTGTGTGTGTATATATATATATATATATATATATATATATATATATATATATATATATATATATATACACACACTGTATTTTTGTTAACTGAACAAGTGATGGGTGGATCTCTAGTAAGAAGGATGTTGTGTGGTTGTCATTTGAGCATCTGGAAAGTTGAAGCACTATCTAGGCTGTGATGAATAATATCTCCCCCAGGCGTCGGCTGCAGCTGAACCCGACGCAGGCCTTCTTCCTGCTGGTCAACCAGCACAGCATGGTGTCCGTGTCCACGCCCATCTCCGAGATCTACGAGCAGGAGAGGGACGAGGACGGCTTCCTCTACATGGTCTACGCCTCGCAGGAGACCTTCGGCTGCTAGGGAGGGGGGGGGACGGACGGACGAGGAGGGAGGGAGGGAGGGAGGGAGAGCGGGGACATGTTCGGGTTCTGGGACGACGGAGGGGGACGGGTTAGAGACGGGGGGACGCTCAAGGGGAAAAGAGAGGCCACAGGGTGTCAAAACCAGCCCAAAACTACAAAAACACCACAATCTGCTTTGTTGCACATGGTCATGTGACAAGACGGCGTGTGTCCTTCTCTCTCTCTCTCTCTCTGTCTCTCTCTCTCTCTCTCTCTCTGTCTCTCTCTCTCTCTCTCTCTCTCTCTCTCTCTCTCTCTGTGTGTTATAGTCTAGCATCCTCTTCACATTGGTCAGTACAAAACTAGCTACAAAAAAGCCAGAGGACATCCCTGTGTGTGTGTGTGTGTGTGTGTGTGTGTGTGTGTGTGTGTGTGTGTGTGTGTGTGTGTGTGTGTGTGTGTGTGTGTGTGTCTTTCCTGCCCTCCGAGTTAAAAGTCCGACTCATAACCTGATAGTCTAGTTTTCATTTTGTCTCTTTTTGGTTCCCACAGACTCTTATTTTGAAAAGGCGAGGTGGGACAAAACACACAAAGCAACGACGTTGGAGAATGAAATCGGCAAATAAAATTAGATTTATTTTCAACCTCAACGCTAAACTTACATACAAGTTAAACCTTGAACCAGTCGCAGAGTCCAGGATGTAACACGATGATGTCACAGACACGGCGGAGCGTCCGATTCGTTAGCGTGACGCAGGTGAACACGCAGCTACGTCTAGAAGCTTTGGTTACCTTTTTTTAACTGACATTTTAGTCTTTTCAATCGTCTTTTGTTGGCGACGTTAGCCGTAGTTTCGCTTCGTGTCCTGTAGCTCGTCCCGAGTTACTTTACGATCATTTTAATAATCGTACGTCTGCCGTCGGCCGTCAGCTCAACTCGCCGCTGGCTACCGAGTAGCTGACAATCGGGCTAAAAACGATGCGATACTCGTACGTTTAGTTAACAGTGATCGCTCATTTCACACGTGCAATATTTATCCCGACACGCCTCGCGCCGTCACACGAAACAAAAAGGAAGACGCTGCAGCTGTAACGAACCGCTCGGTCACAGAAGGGAAGTTAGCATTAGCATTAGCATTAACGTAACGAACCGCTCGGTCACAGAAGGGAAGTTAGCATTAGCATTAGCATCACTAACCACAACATCCCGTCAGGCGGGTTAACCGCCGCGGTTACCGGACCGTCTCGCTAAGGGTCCGCTAAGCACAAAACACCTGTAGTATCACTACTAGTATCACTACTCGCCTGTAGTATCACTACTACTATCACTACTCGCCTGTAGTATCACTACTAGGATGTAGTATCACTACTACTATCACTACTCGCCTGTAGTATCACTACTACTATCACTACTCGCCTGTAGTATCACTACTAGGATGTAGTATCACTACTCGCCTGTAGTATCCCTACTAGTATCACTACTCGCCTGTAGTATCACTACTACTATCACTACTCGCCTGTAGTATCACTACTAGGATGTAGTATCACTACTCGCCTGTAGTATCACTAGTATCAGGATCACTACTAGTCACTAGTATCACTACACTGCTAGTATCACTACTAGGATGTAGTATCACTACTCGCCTGTAGTATCACTACTAGTATCACTACTCGCCTGTAGTATCACTACTAGTATCACTACTCGCCTGTAGTATCACTACTAGGATGTAGTATCACTACTCGCCTGTAGTATCACTACTAGGATGTAGTATCACTACTCGCCTGTAGTATCACTACTAGGATGTAGTATCACTACTCGCCTGTAGTATCACTACTAGTATCACTACTCGCCTGTAGTATCACTACTAGTATCACTATTCGCCTGTAGTATCACTACTAGGATGTAGTATCACTACTCGCCTGTAGTATCCCTACTAGGATGTAGTATTACTACTAGTATCACTACTAGCCTGTAGCATCACTACTCTTCTGTAGTATCACTACTAGTATCACTACTAAGATGTAGTATATCTACTCGCCTGTAGTATGACTACTAGTATCACTACTCGCCTGTAGTATCACTACTAGGATGTAGTATCACTACTAGTATCACTACTCGCCCGTAGTATCACTACTCGCCCGTAGTATCACTACTCGCCTGTAGTATTACTACTCGCCTGTAGTATCACTACTAGTATCACTACTCGCCCGTAGTATCACTACTAGGATGTAGTATCACTACTAGTATCACTACTCGCCTGTAGTATCACTACTAGTATCACTACTCACCTGTAGTATCACTACTAGTATCACTACTCGCCTGTAGTATCACTACTAGGATGTAGTATCACTACTAGTATCACTACTTGCCTGTAGTATCACTACTGTTCTGTAGTATCACTACTAGTATCACTACTCTTCTGTAGTATCACTACTAGTATCACTACTCGCCCGTAGTATCACTACTAGGATGTAGTATCACTACTAGTATCACTACTCGCCTGTAGTATCACTACTCGCCTGTAGTATCACTACTAGTATCACTACTCACCCGTAGTATCACTACTAGGATGTAGTATCACTACTAGTATCACTACTCGCCTGTAGTATCACTACTCGCCTGTAGTATCACTACTAGTATCACTACTCGCCTGTAGTATCACTACTAGGATGTAGTATCACTACTAGTATCACTACTTGCCTGTAGTATCACTACTGTTCTGTAGTATCACTAATCTAGTCTCATATCATGATATCGAGATAATATCGAGATAATATCGATGTATTGCCCAGCTCTAGCTGCAGCTACCGGTTATCCTCTGGATGGATGGATTAGTTGTATAATACGGATCATTGTTTCCCAAAAAGTCCCAAGATGACGTCCTCAAATGTCTCGTTCTGTCCACAACTCAAAGAGATTCAGCTTCCTGTCCCAGAGGAGAGAAACTAGAACATATTCACGTTTAACACGCGGACATCGGAGACGTTTTATCGGGTTTTTAAATAAAAAGGACTCAGATTGTCGGAGTAGTTCATTTAACGGTGGGAGAATTGTTGGAAGATGATGTAATAGCTCGGTTGGGATCAGCAGCAGGGGAGGGGACCCAGATCTAGTTAAAGGTGCACTACGGTCACCCCCCGTACAGCGCGTTGTACAGTAGTCGCAGCCAAGCCGCGCCATAAAGACGTAGATCCAGGGCCGTAGTACTCGAGTCCAGTCTTGGAAATACAACCGGTTTGTTGTATTTTGGTGCACAGCCTGTGCCTCTAGTGTCTGTGTGACGTGTACGCCCCCGAGACCGGGCTTCTTCACCGTGTATTCAGTGGTGGGGGGGGGGGTGAAATCACGCCGAGACCATACGCAGGAACCCATAGTGCACCTTTAAAGCCAAAAGGCTGAAAACCTCTTCCCCGTCTTCCTCCGGTTCTCGCGTTACGCAGCTCGTAAGAACGGTAGCATTAGACAATAAAATGTATTTAATGTCTGACCGAATCAGCTTCTTTTGCACATAAATTAATACGAATATGAAAGAGTTGGCATAGGATTTTTTTAGGAATTACTGTATCTATATATAACAATTATCTCCTTTTTTATGTATCGCTCCTCTTCTCTAGAGCGCTGCCTTTGTTTTAATAAAACTTTCTAAAGGTTGTGATGCCCTGCAGACCTTGCATGTTTTAGCTGTTTTTTTTAAGAAGAAATATGTATATTGATTTTACGCAATAGGTATAATTGTATTGTTTAATTTAGAGGAACATGAAGTCTTTTTAGATGTTTTTCCCCGAACCAAAAACTGAAAATATGTGTTTGAAATAATAAAAAAACTTAAAAACATTGTGTGCGTATAAACGATCATATATTCAAACTGTATTTCTTTTGTTTTTGGCTTCCTGACGTGGTCACTGGTCGGAGGGGGGGGTGTATATAGATGCATTGCTGCAAACTTATTCAAAGCATTTGCCAATAAATAAATAAAAAGTTGCCTTTAAAATGTCTCTGGTGTCGTGTTTTGAGGAAGATTCTGTATGTTCAGGCACTTCAATTATAAAAATGGACATTACACTTTATTAGCACTCTATGTTCAAAGCTCTATGTTCAAAGCTCTATGTTCAAAGCTCTATGTTCAAAGCTCTATGTTCATTTCTTTAACCCTGGTGTTGTCTAACAGTCAAAACCAACACTTTTTCTCATATTTTTATCCCTTTTTTTTGTCACTTTTGACTTTTTTTCCAATGTTTGTCACTTTTTTTTGATGTTTTCAACACTATGTAACACTAACTTAACTTTAGTTTTACAGTTATTTTTGGAATTTATGGTCAATAAACCTCATTTTTAGGAAATTATACCTAATGTTTGAGTTAGAAAAACAGAAATTAGGAATTATTGAGACTAAAATTAAAGGAATGGATGTTGATGATAATCACAGACTGGAATATGTCAACTTTTACTCTCAATACTATTTCAAAAACACTTCAATTTGGTTTCAAATGCTATAAAATTGAATAAGACGTCCCAAAATTAATGAAAGTAGAGATTTGTACTTGGCAAAGAGCGTTGTGTGGAATCAATCATGTTATTTTGGGGAATTAAAAAGAACATTGATATAGGACAACATGAGGACAACATGAGGACAACATGAGTACAACATGAGGGCAACATGAGGACAACATGAGGACAACATGGAGACAAAATGAGGGCAACATGAGGACAACATGGGGACAACATGAAGACAACATGAGGATAACATGAGGATAACACGAGGACAACATGGGGACAACATGAAGACAACATGAAGACAACATGAGGACAACATGAGGATAACATGAAGACAACAAGAGGACAACATGAGGACAACATGAAGACAACATGAGGATAACATGAAGACAACATGAGGACAACATGGGGACAACATGAAGACAACATGAGGATAACACGAGGACAACATGGGGACAACATGAAGACAACATGAGGACAACATGAGGATAACATGAAGACAACAAGAGGACAACATGAGGACAACATGAGGGCAACATGAGGACAACATGAGGACAACATGAGGACAACATGAAGACAACATGAAGACAACATGAGGACAACATGGGGACAACATGAGGACAACATGAGGACAACATGAGGGCAACATGAGGGCAACATGAGGACAACATGAAGACAACATGAGGACAACATGAAGACAACATGAGGGCAACATGAGGGCAACATGAGGACAACATGAAGACAACATGAGGACAACATGGGGACAACATGAGGGTTAAAGATTATTTTTTTCCTTTGTTAGATAGACAGACTTGAAAGGGGGAGAGAGATGGGGGATGACGCTCAGCAAAGGGCTGCAGGCGGGAATCAAACCCGGACCGCTGCAGGACTCAGCCGACATGGGGGCGCGCTATAGGCCGACATAGGGGCGCGCTATAGGCCGACATGGGGGCGCGCTATAGGCCGACATGGGGGGGCGCTATAGGCCGACATGGGGGCGCTATAGGCCGACATGGGGCGCGCTATAGGCCGACATGGGGCGCTATAGGCCGACATGGGGGGGCGCTATAGGCCGACATGGGGGGCGCTATAGGCCGACATGGGGGCGCGCTATAGGCCGACATGGGGGCGCGCTATAGGCCGACATGGGGGGGCGCTATAGGCCAACATGGGGGGCGCTATAGGCCGACATGGGGGCGCGCTATAGGCCGACATGGGGGCACGACATGCAGCAAAGGGCTGCAGGTCAGAATCAAACCAGGGCCCGCTGCGTTGAGGACTAAACCTCTATATATGGGCCCCGGCTCTACCAACTGAGCTATACGGGCGCCATTCTCACAGCTACTTTTACTTTTATACTTTAAGTACATTTCCAAGCCTGTACTTTGTTACTTTTACTTGAGTAAATAAGTTAAATCAGTACTTCTACTTTTACCAGAGTATTTTTTAACACAAGAATCTTTTACTTAAGTACAAGAAGTGAGTACTTTTAACATCTCTGCAAATAACCAACCATTCTGATAAACATGCTGTTTTAGAAATTTATTATATTTGATATTAAGATCAACTTCAACAAAGTACTTGCTGGTCTTCATGGCTCCACAAACAAAAGCCAAATAATAAATCATCAAAAACAATTAAAAATGAAAAACATATATGTTATTGCCTCTAAATGCAGCACATGAAGCAGTTCAGCATATTTGATCAAGGTAACGTTCATGCAGGATTCTTTTAGGTTTGAATTGTAAGTCTCTTGGATAAAAGTTGAAGCTAAATGAATGTAATGTTAAAAACCCCTAACCCTAGAGACAGAAGGAGGACAGTGGCACATTGAGAATTTAAATTCAGTAACTTTTCCCTTTAAGAAATAAACATCATGAATATAATGACGTGAATGTAAATGCTCTGTATTTATATAGTGTTTTTCTAGTCTTAACGACTACTCAAAGCTCTTCTACATAGTACAGGAACCGTTCACCACTCACACACATTTACACTGCGATGGGGCATCGGGGGCAACTTCAACATGGGACTGCAGGGCCAGGGATCGAACCACCTTCCGATTGGTAGACCGCTCTACCACTGACCCACCGCCGCCCCTGATCCTCTTTATCTCTAACTGCTCTGCTCCACTGTCACACCTTCACTGGTGATATCTTCAGTGGGACTTCATCCCAAGTGTTAATGAATGGAAACATCTTCTCAGTGAAAGTGTGTGTGAAGGTGTGTATGTGTGTGTTAGTATCAGCATCAGAGAACGACAGCTCTCCTCTGTTCCAGTCTAGAGTCACTCTGATCCTCTGGACCTTCTTCTGCAGAATGAGACCAGTGGATGGAGCTGGTGGTGACCATGCTGAGTATTTACCTTTATGGAACATTATTCTAAACAACCCAGACAGTTTGTCTCCCTTCCTCTGGACAGACTCTGCTAACACACCCAGTAACCAGTATGTACTGTCTCCAACCTCGACATCCCAGCTGTGAGTCCCTGAGTTAAAGCCCTCAGAGCCCAGGACAGAGGGGAAATAATAAAACCTCTCTGGATTATCAGGAAGCTGCTGTCTCTCTCCTCGTCTCACACTGGTCAGGTCTTCAGACACGATGAGGGTTGGACCAGCAGTGTTTGGGTCCAGAATCACAGGAGTGTAGGAGACCATGTCCTTCATCTTGGTCCAGATGTTGAAGCCCAGGTTGCCCAGGTGTTGGGCCTCGTCTATCAGAGCTCCTGAGAGCAGCTGTGGATCCTCCAGCAGGGGGCGCTGCTGGACTCTTCCCACTGCAGCCTTGTAGTTGATCAGGAATGAGACGTCTTCAGCTCTCAGCTGCTCCTCTGTGGCTCTGACTGAGTCTGAAAGAGCTGCTATCTCTCTGCTCAGAGCCTCCATCTTCTCCTTCATCCTCTGACTCTTCTGCTCCTCTTCCTCCCTCAGTGCAGCCAACCTGGCCTCCTCTTCCTCTTCCAGAAACTGGTGAAGCTTCTTAAACTGCTCCTTAATCTGCGTCTCTGTGCGTCGGGCCTGGACCTTTATGTGTCCTGCTGTCTGATCAAACTCCACTTTAACTTGTTCAAAACCCTTTAACTTCTCCTTTAAGGGATCCAGAGTTTCCTGAAGCTCCTTCCTGTGTTGTCGTGCAGCTTCATCGACGGGTCTGATTCTGTGGTTGGAGTGTGTTTCTGAATCTCTGCAGACGAGACACACCGGCTGCTGATGGTCCAGACAGAAGAGTTTGAGTTTCTCAGAGTGCAGACTGCAGAGAGCCTCTGAAGCTCTCTGATCTCTCTCCAGTAAGAAGGCCTCACACAGGTTCTTCAACACCAGGTTACAAGGTGGTTGATACAAAGATCTTCTGTTACAGACTGGACACTCCTGTGTTGGTCTCTCTCTCCACCAGCTCTGCAGACAGTCTTTACAGAAGCTGTGGCTACATGACAGAAGAACAGGATCCCTAAAGACATCGTGACAGACCGGACAGCAGAGATCCTCCTCTGATCTGGAAGCCATTTGGTCTCAGAGTGAAGCTGAAAACACAGCAGACAGAAAGAACAGTCAGTCATGGCTCCCCCCCCTCCTCTACTCTAAGGTGACCAGATTTCTCAGACAAAATCCGGGGACATTTTCAGCTCAGATGCGTAAATACCTCCAAAACAGGTCATGTTTTTATCTTTGTAAAACTTAAAACGGGACACTGCCCCAGGGAATCACAAGACCTAGAGCTGCACTGGGGCACAAGGGGGGTCCATGGGCATGCTCCCCTGTAAGAAAATGTTTCAAACAAAACAAGACTAGCTCGCCCCTCCCTCCTCCTCAGCCCCTCCCTCTGTTCACTGATTATTTGGCTGGAGAAAGCCCGCAAATATATATATAAATATATATAAATATATATAAATATATATAAATATACATAAACCCAGACGTGCTGAAGGAGAAGGAAAATTGAGCAAAAGTACGTAGGAGGGCGGAGCCAGGCTATCAATCTGGTGCACTTTGCAAAGAAATTCAGAGGTTAGACTTGATTGTTCTTATCTATGGATGGAAATATTTGTGCTGTAGCCTGAACTAGTTTGCACTTCAGAATTTTAACCATGCACACACACACACACACACACACACACACACACACACAGGTGGAATTGTTTTTTTCTTCATATTTTTGCATTAATGTCACTAGGAAGCATCCCATTATAAATATATATTCATATTGTAAGTGGGATATATATAAGTAAGTGAGATTGTCTGGAATCTGGCAATATAATAACCATTATGGTGGGATACACTGGCTAAGCAATTTACAAAATTATCTGTGCTGACATAACTAGTTTACATGAGAATACAATATAGTTTGGAGATCATGTAGAAAATCTGTTGCGATTTCAAAACCGGATTACTCGGGAACCGCTTGTTGTTCTGATGCATGTGTTGAGTGAAGCGTTTGAGGTATTTCACAGAGAGTAATGGGTGTGCAGAGATTTATGCATAATGTAAACATGATAACATTTCATGTAGGCCACATTCTCATTAGGGGCTGAGCCCCCCTAAAGGTCTGATCCTAGGATCACCCCTGCTGCTACTTCATACACCTTCTGTTGTAATGTTTACTGAACTACATTTATGTGACAGCTTCTGCTTTATTGCTTCAGGCTTGTTTCTGCAGCAGCTCATAGAGTATCGGATACATTAAAAACTATTGAGGAAATATTTTCCCTTGACATTGACGCAGTATTAAACGAGATCGCTAAACCAGCAATGTAAGTTAATTGGATAATTGTCTAGTTTGTATTTACGTTCATAAAAGTGCTCGTTTTGCTGCTGACAGACTCAGGTTAATATTCTAAGTGTCTGACAACATTATGGAAAGGATTTCTAAGGAGGTCGACCTTTCTGTTAAAGATTAAGATCCTTTTTTAAAACATAAAAAGTTTAGCGAAATTGCGTTCCCTAAACCCACCAGACTCCATGTAGTATTTAGTGTATGTATTATGTAGTATTATCCATCAGTATTTTTAGCATCGTAAAACACGGCTTCTAAAACCTCTCTGAGCAGCGCTGGCTCGTCTGGTCAGTGTTTTCTTTCTTTCATTCCAATTTCGGGTCTGTCAGTCAAAGTGAAAACCGGGGACAGATCCAGCCGGGGACAAGTCACCAAAACCGGGGACTGTCCCCGGAAACCGGGGACGTCTGGTCACCCTCCTCTACTCACTTCCCTGTCTTTAGTCAAACTCACCTTCAGTGTGTGGAGAATCAGCAGGGTGGAGCAGCAGGGTTGTAGTTCTCCACTTTTCTCTCCTGCAGCTGAACTCACTCAGAGGAAGTTGTTAGTTTGATCTGAAGGTGAATCTGATCGTCTGTTTTCCGTCTGTGTGTCTCTCTGTAGTGAGGACCAAAAACAAACTGTTTCCTGGTTTGTGAAGGCGTGACCATTCCTATGACAGTGAAGGCATGACCCGCCCTACTCTTCCTCTGATTGGCTAGTATTTGTTGCCTTAATTGGTTGGATTGGTTAGGTTTTAAGATGAAGAGTGAGATTGGTTAAGGTTAGGGAGAGGGTAAGCCAATCAAAGGCAGAGTAGGGCGGGACATGCCTTAGCCATCCTAGGAAATGCTAATGTGTGTCAGGTGAGGGGGGGGGGAGCTCTGTCACACCTTTTCTGGGAAATGCTGTTGCTTCACCTGTAACACAGAGGTGTGTCTCATTCCAAAGGTCTGGTTCATTACTGGATATGAAGACTGATAGTGTGCAGCGTGCTTATGCAACAGTTTTGTTCATGTCAATTTTATAGCATTTGAAACCAAATTGAAGTGTTTTTGAAATAGTATTGAGAGTAAAAGTTGACATATTCCAGTCTGTGATTATCATCAACATCCATTCCTTTAATTTTAGTCTAATTAGCCTAATTTCTGCTTTTCTAACTCAAACATTAGGTATAATCTCCTATAAATTAGCTTTATTGACCATGAATTCCCCCAAAAAAAGTTGAAAAAAAGTGACAAACATTGAAAGAAAAGTTAAAATGGAACAAAAACATAAGAAAAAGTTAAAAACATCGATAAAAAGCGTCAACAAAAGTGTTGATTTTCCATAGCCATAGCAACACAGCTCAAAAAAACAAGTTGGCAGTACCAAACAGATTTATTTTGGCACATAATGTAATAATAATGTAATGTAGACTTTATTAATCCCACAAGGGGAAATTAAACATTTACACTGTAATTACACACAGGCCTGAGCTACACACACATGCTCAGGACCTATACCTCTGTGATACTTCTGGGATTGGCACGGACACTACGGTAAGGAATATCCTCTAAAAAGGATGCAGAAAAACTAGTCCATGCATTTGTTACTTCTAGGCTGGATTACTGCAATTCTTTATTATCAGGCTGCTCGAAAAAGTCCATAAAGACTCTTCAGCTGGTCCAGAATGCTGCAGTACGTGGTCTGACAGGAACCAGGAAAAGAGATCACATCTCTCCTGTTTTAGCTTCTCTGCAACCTGTAAGATCCAGAATAGAATTTAAAATCCTTCTTCTCACCTACAAAGCTCTTCATGGTCAGGCACCATCTTATCTTAAAGAGCTCATAGTACCTTACAACCCTGCAAGAGCACTGCGCTCCCAGAATGCAGGGTTACTGGTGGTTCCTAGAGTCTCTAAAAGTAGAACGGGAGCCAGAGCGTTCAGCTATCAGGCTCCTCTCCTGTGGAACCAGGTTCCAGTTTGGGTTCAGGGACCAGAGCGTTCAGCTATCAGGCTCCTCTCCTGTGGAACCAGGTTCCAGTTTGGGTTCAGGGACCAGAGCGTTCAGCTATCAGGCTCCTCTCCTGTGGAACCAGGTTCCAGTTTGGGTTCAGGGACCAGAGCGTTCAGCTATCAGGCTCCTCTCCTGTGGAACCAGGTTCCAGTTTGGGTTCAGGGACCAGAGCATTCAGCTATCAGGCTCCGCTCCTGTGGAACCAGGTTCCAGTTTGGGTCCAGGGACCAGAGTGTTCAGCTATCTGGCTCCTCTCCTGTGGAACCAGGTTCCAGTTTGGGTTCAGGAGGCAGACACCGTCTCCACATTTAAGAGTAGGCTCAAGACTTTCCTCTTTGATAAAGCTTATAGTTAGGGCTGGCTCAGGAGAGTCCTGAACCATCCATTAGTTACGCCGCTATAGGCAAAGAGATAACTGTCGTCGTGATTAAGAACTATATAAATAAAATTGAATTCTCTCTCTCTCTCATATCCACCTCCTCTAGACAGATGGATGGATCTCTCTCTCTCTCTCTCTCTCTCTCTCTCTCTCTCTCATCCACCTCCTCTAGACAGAGGGATGGATCTCTCTCTCTCTCTCTCTCTCATATCCACCTCCTCTAGACAGAGGGATGGATCTCTCTCTCTCTCTCTCTCTCTCTCTCTCTCTCTCGTCCACCTCCTCTAGACAGAGGGATGGATCTCTCTCTCTCTCTCTCTCTCGTCCACCTCCTCTAGACAGAGGGATGGATCTCTCTCTCTCTCTCTCTCTCGTCCACCTCCTCTAGACAGAGGGATGGATCTCTCTCTCTCTCTCTCTCTCTCTCTCGTCCACCTCCTCTAGACAGATGGATGGATCTCTCTCTCTCTCTCTCTCTCTCTCTCTCATCCATCTCCTCTAGACAGAGGGATGGGATGCGGTTGGGGAGAGTTCTAGCCCGACCAGGCTCCTCTCTTTACCCCGTCTCTCCTCTCTTTACCCCGTCTCTCCTAGTTATGCTGTAATAGTTTTAGACAGCTGGGGGACTTCCTTTGACACACTGAGCTCCTCTCTCCTCTATCTTTCTATCTTTCCATTTACGTGCATCCATGTCCCAGAAATGCTTGTTACTAACCTAGTTACTAACCTAGTTACTAACCTAGCTACTAACCAAGCTCTGGGGAGTCATTCCCCGGAGTCCTTATGTTCTTTACCCCCCAGCATGTTTCCTCGGATCAGGGAGGCTCCAAAATCATGGTAGCAGCTGTAGCCATGGTCCCGCTACACGTCCTGCGATGCCGTGATCATCCTGCTACGTCCTGCTACGTCCTGCTGTGCCCTGCTGGGCCTTGTAATGCTGCACAGTGTCCTGCTATGCCATGAACTACTACAAAGAACTACTACAAACTACTATTTTTTGTGACTGTTATTGCCACTCTTCATTCTAACCCCAACCGGTCGACAGACACCGCCTACCGAGAGCCTGGGTCTGGGTCTGGGTCTGGATCTGGGTCTGGGTCTGGGTCTGGGTCTGTCCCAGGTTTCTGCCTAAAAGGATGTTTTTCCTCGCCACTGTCGCACTGTTGCTTGCTCTGGAGGGAACTATTAGAACTGTTGGGTCCTTGTAAATTATAGAGTGTGGTCTAGACCTACTCTATCTGGTCTAGACCTGCTCTATCTGGTCTAGACCTACTCTATCTGGTCTAGACCTACTCTATCTGTAAAGTGTCTCCAGATAACTTGTTATGAATTGATACTATAAATAAAATTGAATTGAATTGAATTATACATGCCCTAATGGAGAGATGTTTTACGTGACACTAACTTTTTAACTTTAGTTTTAGTTATTTTTGGAATTTATGGTCAAAAACACTAATTTATAGGAAATTATACTTAATGTTTGAGTTAGATAAGCAGAAAATAGGAATTATTGAGACTAAAATTAAAGGAATGGATGATGTGGCAAAAAAGGAAAACATGAGGGTTATACCCCGTAGTGGTAGTAGAGTAGTATGAAAGGGCAAAACTCCTCGTGGGGGGGGAAGGGGTACATCACAGGACTTTCACCCAGGAGACCGGGGCTCGTGGCCCACGTCACGTTTTCTACACGAACCCGTTCTTTTCTTTCTCGCTAAAATGTGAAACCCAAACACTTTCCAGTACTCGTATCTCTTCATCCTGCCCCCGGACTTTTCTCGGACTCGCTATAATTTGGACTCTGACTTGTCTCGGTCACTGGTCTTTAATTTGGTGCACAGCCTGTGCCTCTAGTGTCTGTGTGTGTACGCCCCCGAGACCGGGCTTCTTCACCATGTATGGGGGGGGGGGGACTCACGCCTCGCGGGTCACGGTAGCATTAAAATGTATTTAATGTCTGACACGAATCAGCTTCTTTTGCACATAAATTAATACGAATATGAAAGAGTTGGCATAGGATTTTTTTAGGAATTACTGTATCTATATATAACAATGATCTCCTTTTTTATGTATCGCTCCTCTTCTCTAGAGCGCTGCCTTTGTTTTAATAAAACTTTCTAAAGGTTGTGATGCCCTGCAGACCTTGCATGTTTTAGCTGTTTTTTTTAAGGAGAAATATGTATATTGATTTTACGCAATAGGTATAATTGTATTGTTTAATTTAGAGGAACATGAAGTCTTTTTAGATGTTTCCCCCGAACCAAAAACTGAAAATATGTGTTTGAAATAATAAAAAAACTTAAAAACATTGTGTGCGTATAAACGATCATATATTCAAACTGTATTCCTTTTGTTTTTGGCTTCCTGACGTGGTCACTGGTCGGGGGTGTATATAGATGCATTGCTGCAAACTTATTCAAAGCATTTGCCAATAAATAAATAAAAAGTTGCCTTTAAAATGTCTCTGGTGTCGTGTTTTGAGGAAGATTCTGTATGTTCAGGCACTTCAATTATAAGAATGGACATTACACTTCATTAGCACTCTATGTTCAAAGCTCTATGTTCAAAGCTCTATGTTCAAAGCTCTATGTTCAAAGCTCTATGTTCAAAGCTCTATGTTCAAAGCTCTATGTTCAAAGCTCTATGTTCATTTCTTTAACCCTTGTGTTGTCTAACAGTCAACATTGAAAATCAACACTTTTTCTCATGTTTTTATCCCTTTTTTTTGTCACTTTTGACTTTTTTACAATGTTTGTCACTTTTTTTTGTTTTCAACACTACGTAACACTAACTTATTAACTTTAGTTTTACAGTTATTTTTGGAATTTATGATCAATAAACCTCATTTATAGGAAATTATACCTAATGTTTGAGTTAGAAAAGCAGAAATTAGGAATTATTGAGACTAAAATTAAAGGAATGGATGTTGATGATAATCACAGACTGGAATATGTCAACTTTTACTCTCAATACTATTTCAAAAACACTTCAATTTGGTTTCAAATGCTATAAAATTGAATAAAACGCCCCAAAATTAATGAAAGTATAGATTTGTACTTGGCAAAGAGCGTTGTGTGGAATCAATCATGTTATTTTGGGGAATTAAAAAGAACATTGATATAGGACAACGGGCCAATAAATAAATAAAAAGTTGCCTTTAAAATGTCTCTGGTGTCGTGTTTTGAGGAAGATTCTGGATGTTCATGCACTTCAAATGTAAAAATGGACATTACACTTTATTAGCACTCTATGTTCAAAGCTCTATGTTCAAAGCTCTATGTTCAAAGCTCTATGTTCAAAGCTCTATGTTCATTTCTTTAACCCTTGTGTTGTCTAACAGGCAACATTTTTGGCCTTCATTGACAGGACAGCTGAAAACATGAAAGGGCAGAGAGACCCCCCCCCCCCAGGGGGAATGACATGCAGCAAAGGGCCACAGATCGGAATCAAACCAGGGCCCGCTGCGTTGAGGACTGAACCTCTATATATGGGCACCGGCTCTACCAACTGAGCTATACGGGCGCCATTCTCACGGCTACTTTTACTTTTATACTTTAAGTACATTTCCAAGCCTGTACTTTGTTACTTTTACTTGAGTAAATAAGTTAAATCAGTACTTCTACTTTTACCAGAGTATTTTTTAACACAAGAATCTGTACTTTTACTTAAGTACAAGAAGTGAGTACTTTTAACATCTCTGCAAATAACCAACCATTCTGATAAACATGCTGTTTTTGAAATTTATTATATTTGATATTAAGATCAGCTTCAACAAAGTCCTTGCTGGTCTTCATGGCTCCACAAACAAAAGCCAAGTAATAAATCATCATAAACAATTAAAAATGAAAAACATATATGTTATTGCCTCTAAATGCAGCACATGAAGCAGTTCAGCATATTTGATCAAGGTAACGTTCATGCAGGATTCTTTTAGGTTTGAATTGTAAGTCTCTTGGATAAAAGTTGAAGCTAAATGAATGTAATGTTAAAAACCCCTAACCCTAGAGACAGAAGGAGGACAGTGGCACATTGAGAATTTAAATTCAGTAACTTTTCCCTTTAAGAAATAAACATCATGAATATAATGACGTGAATGTAAATGCTCTGTATTTATATAGTGTTTTTCTAGTCTTAACGACTACTCAAAGCTCTTCTACATAGTACAGGAACCGTTCACCACTCACACACATTTACACTGAGATGGGGCATCGGGGGCAACTTCAACATGGGACTGCAGGGCCAGGGATCGAACCACCTTCTGATTGGCAGACCGCTCTACCACTGAGCCACCGCCGCCCCTGATCCTCTTTATCTCTAACTGCTCTGCTCCACTGTCACACCTTCACTGGTGATATCTTCAGTGGGACGTTATCCCAAGTGTAAATGAATGGAAACATCTTCTCAGTGAAAGTGTGTGTGAAGGTGTGTATGTGTGTGTTAGTATCAGCATCAGAGAACGACAGCTCTCCTCTGTTCCAGTCCAGAGTCACTCTGATCCTCTGGACCTTCTTCTGCAGTATGAGACCAGTGGATGGAGCTGGTGGTAACCATGCTGAGTATTCACCTTGATGGAACATTATACTCCATAACCCAGACAGTATGAATCCCTTCCTCTGGACAGACTCTGGTAACACACCCAGTAACCAGGCTGTACTGTCTCCAACCTCGACATCCCAGCTGTGAGTCCCTGAGTTAAAGCCCTCAGAGCCCAGGACAGAGGGGAAATAATCAAACCTCTCTGGATTATCAGGAAGCTGCTGTCTCTCTCCTAGTCTCACACTGGTCAGGTCTTCAGACAGGATGAGGGTTGGACCAGCAGTGTTTGGGTCCAGAATCACAGGAGTGTAGGAGACCATGTCCTTCATCTTGGTCCAGATGTTGAAGCCCAGGTTGCCCAGGTGTTGGGCCTCGTCTATCAGAGCTCCTGAGAGCAGCTGTGGATCCTCCAGCAGGGGGCGCTGCTGGACTCTTCCCACTGCAGCCTTGTAGTTGATCAGGAATGAGACGTCTTCAGCTCTCAGCTGCTCCTCTGTGGCTCTGACTGAGTCTGAAAGAGCTGCTATCTCTCTGCTCAGAGCCTCCATCTTCTCCTTCAACCTCTGACTCTTCTGCTTCTCTTCCTCCCTCAGTGCAGCCAACCTGGCCTCCTCTTCCTCTTCCAGAAACTGGTGAAGCTTCTTAAACTGCTCCTTAATCTGCGTCTCTGTGCGTCGGGCCTGGACCTTTATGTGTCCTGCTGTCTGATCAAACTTCACTTTAACTTGTTCAAAACCATTTAACTTCTCCTTTAAGGGCTCCAGAGTTTCCTGAAGCTCCTTCCTGTGTTGTCGTGCAGCTTCATCGACGGGTCTGATTTTGTGGTTGGAGTGTGTTTCTGAATGCAGACAGATGACACACACCGGCTGCTGATGTTCCAGACAGAAGAGTTTGAGTTTCTCAGAGTGCAGACTGCAGAGAGCCTCTGAAGCTCTCTGATCTCTCTCCAGTAAGAAGGCCTCACACAGGTTCTTCAACACCAGGTTACAAGGTGGTTCCTCCTTTGAAGATCTTCTGTTACAGACTGGACACTCCTGTGTTGGTCTCTCTGTCCACCAGCTCTGCAGACAGTCTTTACAGAAGCTGTGGCTACATGACAGAACAACAGGATCCCTAAAGACCTCGTGACAGACCGGACAGCAGAGATCCTCCTCTGATCTGGAAGCCATTTGGTCTCAGAGTGAAGCTTAAAACACAGCAGACAGAAAGAACAGTCAGTCATGGCTCCCCCCCCCTCCTCTACTCACTTCCCTGTCTTTAGTCAAACTCACCTTCAGTGTGTGGAGAATCAGCAGGTTGGAGCAGCAGGGTTGTAGTTCTCCACTTTTCTCTCCTGCAGCTGAACTCACTCAGAGGAAGTTGTTAGTTTGATCTGAAGGTGAATCTGATCGTCTGTTTTCCGTCTGTGTGTCTCTCTGTAGTGAGGACCAAAAACAAACTGTTTCCTGGTTTGTGAAGGCGTGACCATTCCTATGATAGTGAAGGCATGACCCGCCCTACTCTTCCTCTGATTGGCTAGTATTTGTTGCCTTAATTGGTTGGATTGGTTAGGTTTTAAGATGAAGAGTGAGACTGGTTAAGGTTAGGGTGAGGGTAAGCCAATCAAAGGCAGAGTAGGGCGGGACATGCCTTAGCCATCCTAGGAAATGCTAATGTGTGTCAGGTGAGGGGGGGGGAGCTCTGTCACACCTTTTCTGGGAAATGCTGTTGCTTCACCTGTAACACAGAGGTGTGTCTCATTCCAAAGGTCTGGTTCATTACTGGATATGAAGACTGATAGTGTGCAGCGTGCTTATGCAACAGCTTTGTTCATGTTAATTTTATAGCATTTGAAACCAAATTGAAGTGTTTTTGAAATAGTATTGAGAGTAAAAGTTGACATATTCCAGTCTGTGATTATCATCAACATCCATTCCTTTAATTTTAGTCTCAATAATTCCTAATTTCTGCTTTTTTAACTCAAACATTAGGTATAATTTCCTATAAATGAGCTTTATTGACCATGAATTCCCCCCAAAAAAGTTGAAAAAAGAGACAAAAATTGAAGAAAAAGTTAAAAACATCAACAAAAAGCTTCAACAAAAGTGTTGATTTTCAATTTTGATGGGAAGACAACACGAGGGTCAAGGTGTGCCGTTGGGGTGCCAGCCCCCCATTCCCCTGCTCCACTGCCTACCAACTCCAACCATGTCCCTGTGTCTCTTCATTCATGTCTGCTCTTCCTTTGGTGGGGGCCACACCGGCCTTGTGTACCTTCATAACCCAGTTTGATGAGATGGGGGGCAAGCTGAGTACACGGGTTTGAAACAAGACCACGACGAACGCCGGACAACCAGTAACCATAGCAACACAGCTCAAAAAAACAAGTTGGCAGTACCAAACAGATTCTTTTTGGCACATAATGTAATAATAATGTAATGTAGACTTTATTAATCCCACAAGGGGAAATTAAACATTTACACTGTAATTATACACAGGCTCAGGACCTATACATGCACTAATGGAGAGATGTCAGAGTGGGGGGCTGCCCATGGAAAGGGGCCCCGAGCAGTTGGGGGTTCGGTGCCTTGCTCAGGAGCACCATACTTTTGTGCGTATGGGGACTTGAACCAGCAACCCTCCGGTTCCCAACCCATTGTGTTCATGTACTTTTCCTGCTTTAATTGTCAAAATTCAACACTTTTGTTGACGCTTTTTATCGATATTTTTAATTTTTTCTTATGTTTTTGTCCCATTTTAACTTTTCTTTCAATGTTTGTCACTTATTTTCTACGTGACACTAACTTTTTAACTTTAGTTTTTGTTATTTTTGGAATTTATGGTCAAAAACACAAATTTATAGGAAATTATACTTAATGTTTGAGTTAGATGAGCAGAAAATAGGAATTATTTAGACTAAAATTAAAGGAATGGATGATGTGGCAAAAAAGGAAAACATGAGGGTTATACCCCGTAGTGGTAGTAGAGTAGTATGAAAGGGCAAAACTCCTCGTGGGGGGGGAAGGGGTACATCACAGGACTTTCACCCAGGAGACCGGGGCTCGTGGCCCACGTCACGTTTTCTACACGAACCCCGTTCTTTCCTTTCTCGCTAAAATGTGAAACCCAAACACTGTACAGTACTCGTATCTCTTCATTCTGCCCCCGGACTTTTCTCGGACTCGCTATAATTTGGACTCTGACTTGTCTCGGTCACTGGTCTTTAATTTGGTGCACAGCCTGTGCCTCTAGTGTCTGTGTGTGTACGCCCCCGAGACCGGGCTTCTTCGCCATGTATGGGGGACTCACGCCTCGCGGGTCACGGTAGCATTAGACAATAAAATGTATTTAATGTCTGACACGAATCAGCTTCTTTTGCACATAAATTAATACGAATATGAAAGAGTTGGCATAGGATTTTTTTAGGAATTACTGTATCTATATATAACAATGATCTCCTTTTTTATGTATCGCTCCTCTTCTCTAGAGCGCTGCCTTTGTTTTAATAAAACTTTCTAAAGGTTGTGATGCCCTGCAGACCTTGCATGTTTTAGCTGTTTTTTTTAAGAAGAAATATGTATATTGATTTTACGCAATAGGTATAATTGTATTGTTTAATTTAGAGGAACATGAAGTCTTTTTAGATGTTTTCCCCCGAACCAAAAACTGAAAATATGTGTTTGAAATAATAAAAAACTTAAAAACATTGTGTGCGTATAAACGATCATATATTCAAACTGTATTCCTTTTGTTTTTGGCTTCCTGACGTGGTCACTGGTCGGAGGGTGTATATAGATGCATTGCTGCAAACTTATTCAAAGCATTTGCCAATAAATAAATAAAAAGTTGCCTTTAAAATGTCTCTGGTGTCGTGTTTTGAGGAAGATTCTGTATGTTCAGGCACTTCAATTATAAAAATGGACATTACACTTTATTAGCACTCTATGTTCAAAGCTCTATGTTCAAAGCTCTATGTTCAAAGCTCTATGTTCAAAGCTCTATGTTCAAAGCTCTATGTTAATTTCTTTAACCCTTGTGTTGTCTAACAGGCAAAATTGAAAATCAACACTTTTTCTCATGTTTTTATCCCTTTTTTTTGTCACTTTTGACTTTTTTTCCAATGTTTGTCACTTTTTTTTGATGTTTTCAACACTATGTAACACTAACTTAACTTTAGTTTTACAGTTATTTTTGGAAGTTATGGTCAATAAAGCTCATTTATAGGAAATTATACCTAATGTTTGAGTTAGAAAAGCAGAAATTAGGAATTATTGAGACTAAAATTAAAGGAATGGATGTTGATGATAATCACAGACTGGAATATGTCAACTTTTACTCTCAATACTATTTCAAAAACACTTCAATTTGGTTTCAAATGCTATAAAATTGAATAAGACGCCCCAAAATTAATGAAAGTAGAGATTTGTACTTGGCAAAGAGCGTTGGTGGAATCAATCATGTTATTTTGGGGAATTAAAAAGAACATTGATATAGGACAACATGAGGACAACATGGGGACAACATGGGGACAACATGAGGACAACATGAAGACAACATGAGGACAACATGAGGACAACATGGGGACAACATGAGGGCAACATGAGGGCAACATGAGGGCAACATGAGGACAACATGAAGACAACATGAGGGCAACATGAGGACAACATGAGGACAACATGAGGACAACATGAGGACAACATGAGGACAACATGAGGGCAACATGAGGACAACATGAGGACAACATGAGGACAACATGAGGGCAACATGAGGGCAACATGAGGACAACATGGGGACAACATGAGGACAACACGAGGACAACATGAAGACAACATGAAGACAACATGGGGACAACATGAGGGTTAAAGATTACTTTTTTCCTTTGTTAGATAGACAGACGTGAAAGGGGGAGAGAGATGGGGGATGACGCTCAGCAAAGGGCCGCAGGCGGGATTCAAACCCGGACCGCTGCAGGACTCAGCCGACATGGGGGCGCGCTACAGGCCGACATGGGGGCGCGCTATAGGCCGACATGGGGGGGCGCTATAGGCCGACATGGGGGGGCGCTATAGGCCGACATGGGGGCACGACATGGGGGCGCGCAGATTTGAGTACACTGCCCTCCCTCCTCTACTCACTTCCCTGTCTTTAGTCAAACTCACCTTCAGTGTGTGGAGAATCAGCAGGGTGAAGCAGCAGGGTTGTAGTTCTCCACTTTTCTCTCCTGCAGCTGAACTCACTCAGAGGAAGTTGTTAGTTTGATCTGAAGGTGAATCTGATCGTCTGTTTTCCGTCTGTGTGTCTCTCTGTAGTGAGGACCAAAAACAAACTGTTTCCTGGTTTGTGAAGGCGTGACCATTCCTATGATAGTGAAGGCATGACCCGCCCTACTCTTCCTCTGATTGGCTAGTATTTGTTGCCTTAATTGGTTGGATTGGTTAGGTTTTAAGATGAAGAGTGAGATTGGTTAAGGTTAGGGTGAGGGTAAGCCAATCAAAGGCAGAGTAGGGCGGGACATGCCTTAGCCATCCTAGGAAATGCTAATGTGTGTCAGGTGAGGGGGGGGGGGCTCTGTCACACCTTTTCTGGGAAATGCTGTTGCTTCACCTGTGACACAGAGGTGTGTCTCATTCCAAAGGTCTGGTTCATTACTGGATATGAAGACTGATAGTGTGCAGCGTGCTTATGCAACAGTTTTGTTCATGTCAATTTTATAGCATTTGAAACCAAATTGAAGTGTTTTTGAAATAGTATTGAGAGTAAAAGTTGACATATTCCAGTCTGTGATTATCATCAACATCCATTCCTTTAATTTTAGTCTCAATAATTCCTAATTTCTGCTTTTCTAACTCAAACATTAGGTATAATTTCCTATAAATTAGCTTTATTGACCATGAATTCCCCCAAAAAAAGTTGAGAAAAAGTGACAAAGTGAAAAGTTAAAATGGGACAAAAACATAAGAAAAAGTTCAAAACATCGATAAAAGGCGTCAACAAAAGTGTTGATTTTCCATAGCCATAGCAACACAGCTCAAAAAAACAAGTTGGCAGTACCAAACAGATTTATTTTGGCACATAATGTAATAATAATGTAATGTAGACTTTATTAATCCCACAAGGGGAAATTAAACATTTACACTGTAATTACACACAGGCCTGAGCTACACACACATGCTCAGGACCTATACCTCTGTGATACTTCTGCAGAGATGGGAAGTAACGAAGTACAAATACTCCGTTACTGTACTCAAGTAGATTTTTCTGATATTTTTACTTTACTTTACTATTTATTTTTGTGGCGACTTTTTACTTCTACTCCTTACATTTTAACACAAATATCGGTACTTTCTACTCCTTACATTTTACAAAATTGGCTCGTTACTTTTGTTTTGTACAAGAGGTTGTTATGTCGGAAAATAGCGCGGACACGCGCCTCACACCGCGAGCGGGTGCGCGCGCCACACACCGCGAGCGGGTGCGCGCGCCGCACGGAGAAAAAGAGAACATCTGTCCGGAGGATAATCAGCTGAGATTGTGTGTGTGCGTCTTTGAGAACTATAAGTCGTATAACTCATGTTGTCAGTTCACTTAAGCCCGTTATTAGTATATAGTTCTTCACATTTAAAGTAAGTTAGCTAGTGGTTTTGGTCTTCACCTGTTCACCAACTTCAGATACTGTAATTAAACTGACAAGTGGATGAAAACTTAGCTAGACAGAAGTTGTCTGGGGGGACGTTGGAAACCAGAATCAGCTTTTAATCAAGTCCTAATCTAGTCCTCAACTTTCACATCATTTCACTGGAGTTGTCGTTATCATTGTTTACATCATCAATACCATATTCAATCTAAATAGATGGGAATATCTACTGTACGTTGCATTTGATTCAGCATTCTGCATTAATTCACAGCAAATCATTGCGGCTTGATGGCGCTAACGTTAGCACATTTAGTTAGACGTGTGGTTTTTTATGGTTTTGTTTTTATGTTTTCCATTTCTTTTTAAGTGTCATATGCATTGTATTGTACTTTGTTGGTATTGTATTACATTTTACGGTGAAGCACTTTGTGATTTTTATCTGTGAAAGGTGCTATACAAATAAACCTTACTTACTTACTTACTTACTTACTTACTTACTTACACATAGACATGATTGAAAATGAAGAAAATGGAGATCCGGCAGACAAACAGCAAGCATCATCCTCGGCCTTATCAGAGAGAGATGTTTGAGACAGTAGGCATCAAGAAGGACTCCTGGCCAACGTGCTGGGGAACTTCTTCATTAATGTCTGTTTAGTCATTCATATTTTAATCCTTTATTTTATTTCCAGAAGCCATATTTGAGCACACACACATACATGTAGATTCATTTAAATGTTAAGGGGAAGATTAAAAATATAAACTGGATCTGTGAATTCTCACAGACTCACAACTGAATTCATATCTTGCTAATGGGTCAGAATCTTATTAACCTGGAGTCCCAGTTTCTGTCATAATAATCATATATGTGATGTTTTAGGCCTATTGGCAGACATCCATTTAAAATGTAGCCATTGCCATATAAAGACATATATGTGTTCTCCATGTCCACTGAAGTTCCTCAGCGTCTCTCTAGTAACATCTGTGTGCTCCGGGTAGCTTTGCATAGAAAATGGTTGTCATTCTCACGGCTACTTTTACTTTTATACTTTAAGTAAATTTCCAAGCCTGTACTTTGTTACCTTTACTTGAGTAAAGAAGTTTAATCAGTACTTCCACTTTTACCAGAGTATTTTTTAACTCAAGTATTTGTACTTCTATTTAAGTACGGAAAGTGAGTACTTTTGCCATCTCTGTACTTCTGGGATTGGCACGGACACTACGGTAAGGAATATCCTCTAAAAATGATGCAGAAAAACTAGTCCATGCATTTGTTACTTCTAGGCTGGATTACTGCAATTCTTTATTATCAGGCTGCTCGAAAAAGTCCATAAAGACTCTTCAGCTGGTCCAGGATGCTGCAGTACGTGGTCTGACAGGAACCAGGAAAAGAGATCACATCTCTCCTGTTTTAGCTTCTCTGCAACCTGTAAGATCCAGAATAGAATTTAAAATCCTTCTTCTCACCTACAAAGCTCTTCATGGTCAGGCACCATCTTATCTTAAAGAGCTCATAGTACCTTACAACCCCCCCAGAGCCCTGCGCTCCCAGAATGCAGGGTTACTGGTGGTTTCTAGAGTCTCTTAAAGTAGAACGGGAGCCAGAGCGTTCAGTTATCAGGCTCCTCTCCTGTGGAACCAGGTTCCAGTCTGGGTCCAAGGACCAGAGCGTTCAGCTATCAGGCTCCTCTCCTGTGGAACCAGGTTCCAGTCTGGGTCCAAGGACCAGAGCGTTCAGCTATAAGGCTCCTCTCCTGTGGAACCAGGTTCCAGTCTGGGTCCAAGGACCAGAGCGTTCAGCTATCAGGCTCCTCTCCTGTGGAACCAGGTTCCAGTTTGGGTTCAGGGACCAGAGCGTTCAGCTATCAGGCTCCTCTCCTGTGGAACCAGGTTCCAGTCTGGGTTCAGGGACCAGAGCGTTCAGCTATCAGGCTCCTCTCCTGTGGAACCAGGTTCCAGTTTGGGTTCGGGAGGCAGACACCGTCTCCACATTTAAGAGTAGACTTAAGACTTTCCTCTTTGATAAAGCTTATAGTTAGGGCTGGCTCAGAGTCCTGAACCATCCATTAGTTACGCCGCTATAGTCAAAGAGATAACTGTCGTCGTGATTAAGAACTATATAAATAAAATTGAATTCTCTCTCTCTCTCATATCCACCTCCTCTAGACAGAGGGATGGATCTCTCTCTCTCTCTCTCTCTCTCATCCACCTCCTCTAGACAGAGGGATGGATCTCTCTCTCTCATCCACCTCCTCTAGACAGAGGGATGGGATCCGGCTGGGGAGAGTTCTAGTCTGACCAGGCTCCTCTCTTTACCCGGTCTCTCCTAGTTATGCTGTAATAGTTTTAGACAGCTGGGGGACTTCCTTTGACACACTGAGCTCCTCTCTCCTCTATCTTTTTATCTTTCTATCTTTCCATTTGTGTGCATCCATGTCCCAGAAATGCTTGTTACTAACCTAGTTACTAACCTAGTTACTAACCTAGCTACTAACCAAGCTACTAACCTAGTTACTAACCTAGTTACTAACCTAGTTACTAACCTAGTTACTAACCTAGTTACTAACCTAGTTACTAACCTAGTTACTAACCTAGCTCTGGGGAGTCATTCCCCGGAGTCCTTATGTTCTTTACCCCCCAGCATGTTTCCTTGGATCAGGGAGGCTCCATCATCATGGTAGCAGCTGTAGCCATGGTCCCGCTACACGTCCTGCGATGCCCTGTTCATCCTGCTACGTCCTGCTACGTCCTGCTACGTCCTGCTACGTCCTGCTGGGCCTTGTAATGCTGCACAGTGTCCTGCTATGCCATGAACTACTACAAAGAACTACTACAAACTACTATTTTTTGTGACTGTTATTGCCACTCTTCATTCTAACCCCAACCGGTCGACAGACACCGCCTACCGAGAGCCTGGTCTGGGTCTGGGTCTGGGTCTGGGTCTGTCTTAGGTTTCTGCGTAAAACGAAGTTTTTCCTCGCCACTGTCGCACTGTTGCTTGCTCTGGAGGGAACTACTAGAACTGTTGGGTCCTTGTAAATTCTGGAGTGTGGTCTAGACCTACTCTATCTGGTCTAGACCTGCTCTATCTGGTCTAGACCTGCTCTATCTGGTCTAGACCTGCTCTATCTGGTCTAGACCTGCTCTATCTGTAAAGTGACTCCATATAACTCTTGTTATGAATTGATACTATAATTAAAATTGAATTGAATTATACATGCACTAATGGAGAGATGTCGGGGGGGGGGGGCTGCCCATGGAAAGGTGCCCCCAGCAGTTGGGTGTTCGGTGCCTTGCTCAGGAGCACCATACTTTTGTGCGTATGGGGACTTGAACCAGCAACCCTCCGGTTCCCAACCCATTGTGTTCATGTACTTTTCCTGCTTTAATTGTCAAAATTCAACACTTTTGTTGACGCTTTTTATCGATGTTTTTAACTTTTTCTTATGTTTTTGTCCCATTTTAACTTTTCTTTCAATGTTTGTCACTTTTTTTCTACGTGACACTAACTTTTTAACTTTAGTTTTAGTTATTTTTGGAATTTATGGTCAAAAACACTAATTTATAGGAAATTATACTTAATGTTTGAGTTAGATAAGCAAAAAATAGGAATTATTGAGACTAAAATTAAAGGAATGGATGATATGGCAAAACGGGAAAACATGAGGGTTATACCCCGTAGTGGTAGTAGAGTAGTATGAAAGGGCAAAACTCCTCGTGGGGGTACAACATAGGACTTTCACCCAGGAGACCGGGGCTCGTCACGTTTTCTACACGAACCCCGTTCTTTTCTTTCTCGCTAAAATGTGAAACCCAAACACTTTCCAGTACTCGTATCTCTTCATTCTGCCCCCCACCCCGGACTTTTCTCGGACTCGCTATAATTTGGACTCTGACTTGTCTCGGTCACTGGTCTTTAATTTGGTGCACAGCCTGTGCCTCTAGTGTCTGTGTGTGTACGCCCCCGAGACCGGGCTTCTTCACCATGTATGGGGGTCACGCCTCGCGGGTCACGGTAGCATTAGACAATAAAATGTATTTAATGTCTGACACGAATCAGCTTCTTTTGCACATAAATTAATACGAATATGAAAGAGTTGGCATAGGATTTTTTTAGGAATTACTGTATCTATATATAACAATGATCTCCTTTTTTATGTATCGCTCCTCTTCTCTAGAGCGCTGCCTTTGTTTTAATAAAACTTTCTAAAGGTTGTGATGCCCTGCAGACCTTGCATGTTTTAGCTGTTTTTTTTAAGAAGAAATATGTATATTGATTTTACGCAATAGGTATAATTGTATTGTTTAATTTAGAGGAACATGAAGTCTTTTTAGATGTTTTCCCCCGAACCAAAAACTGAAAATGTGTGTTTGAAATAATAAAAAAACTTAAAAACATTGTGTGCGTATAAACGATCATATATTCAAACTGTATTCCTTTTGTTTTTGGCTTCCTGACGTGGTCACTGGTCGGAGGGGGTGTATATAGATGCATTGCTGCAAACTTATTCAAAGCATTTGCCAATAAATAAATAAAAAGTTGCCTTTAAAATGTCTCTGGTGTCGTGTTTTGAGGAAGATTCTGTATGTTCAGGCACTTCAATTATAAAAATGGACATTACACTTTATTAGCACTCTATGTTCAAAGCTCTATGTTCAAAGCTCTATGTTCAAAGCTCTATGTTCAAAGCTCTATGTTCAAAGCTCTATGTTCAAAGCTCTATGTTCATTTCTTTAACCCTTGTGTTGTCTAACAGTCAACATTGAAAATCAACACTTTGTCTCATGTTTTTATCCCTTTTTTTTGTCACTTTTGACTTTTTTTTCAAATGTTTGTCACTTTTTTTTATGTCTTCAACACTACGTAACACTAACTTAACTTTAGTTTTACAGTTATTTTTGGAATTTATGGTCAATAAACCTCATTTATAGGAAATTATACCTAATGTTTGAGTTAGAAAAGCAGAAATTAAGAATTATTGAGACTAAAATTAAAGGAATGGATGTTGATGATAATCACAGACTGGAATATGTCAACTTTTACTCTCAATACTATTTCAAAAACACTTCAATTTGGTTTCAAATGCTATAAAATTGAATAAGACGCCCCAAAATTAATGAAAGTAGAGATTTGTACTTGGCAAAGAGCGTTGTGTGGAATCAATCATGTTATTTTGGGGAATTAAAAAGAACATTGATATAGGACAACATGAGGACAACATGAGGACAACATGAAGACAACATGAGGACAACATGAAGACAACATGAGGACAACATGAGGACAACATGAGGACAACATGAAGACAACATGAGGGCAACATGAGGACAACATGAGGACAACATGAAGACAACATGAGGACAACATGAAGACAACATGGGGACAACATGAGGATAACATGAAGACAACAAGAGGACAACATGAGGACAACATGAAGACAACATGGGGACAACATGAGGACAACATGAGGACAACATGGGGACAACATGAGGGCAACATGAGGGTTAAAGATTTTTTTTTTCCTTTGTTAGATAGACAGACGTGAAAGGGGGAGAGAGATGGGGGATGACGCTCAGCAAAGGGCTGCAGGCGGGAATCAAACCCGGACCGCTGCAGGACTCAGCCAACATGGGGGGGCGCTATAGGCCGACATGGGGGCGCGCTATAGGCCAACATGGGGGCGCGCTATAGGCCGACATGGGGGCGCGCTATAGGCCGACATGGGGGCGCGCTATAGGCCGACATGGGGGCGCGCTATAGGCCGACATGGGGGCGCGCTATAGGCCGACATGGGGGGCGCTATAGGCCGACATGGGGGGGCGCTATAGGCCAACATGGGGGTGCGCTATAGGCCGACATGGGGGGTGCTACAGGCCGACATGGGGGCACGACATGCAGCAAAGGGCCGCAGATCGGAATCAAACCAGGGCCCGCTGCGTTGAGGACTGAACCTCTATATATGGGCACCGGCTCTACCAACTGAGCTATACGGGCGCCATTCTCACGGCTACTTTTACTTTTATACTTTAAGTACATTTCCAAGCCTGTACTTTGTTACTTTTACTTGAGTAAATAAGTTAAATCAGTACTTCTACATTTACCAGAGTATTTTTTAACACAAGTATCTGTACTTTTACTTAAGTACGAGAAGTGAGTACTTTTAACATCTCTGCAAATAACCAACCATTCTGATAAACATGCTGTTTTAGAAATTTATTATATTTGATATTAAGATCAACTTCAACAAAGTACTTGCTGGTCTTCATGGCTCCACAAACAAAAGCCAAGTAATAAATCATCAAAAACAATTAAAAATGAAAAACATATATGTTATTGCCTCTAAATGCAGCACATGAAGCAGTTCAGCATATTTGATCAAGGTAACGTTCATGCAGGATTCTTTTAGGTTTGAATTGTAAGTCTCTTGGATAAAAGTTGAAGCTAAATGAATGTAATGTTAAAAACCCCTAACCCTAGAGACAGAAGAGGGCAACTTCAACATGGGACTGCAGGGCCAGGGATCAAACCACCTTCTGATTGGCAGACCACTCTACCACTGAGCCACCGCCGCCCCTGATCCTCTTTATCTCTAACTGCTCTGCTCCACTGTCACACCTTCACTGGTGATATCTTCAGTGGGACGTTATCCCCAGTGTTAATGAATGGAAACATCTTCTCAGTGAAAGTGTGTGTGAAGGTGTGTATGTGTGTGTTAGTATCAGCATCAGAGAACGACAGCTCTCCTCTGTTCCAGTCTAGAGTCACTCTGATCCTCTGAACCTTCTTCTGCAGTATGAGACCAGTGGATGAAGCTGGTAAAGACCGTGCTGAGTATTTACCTTGATAGAACCCTATTCTCCATAACCCAGACAGTATGTCTCCCCTCCTCTGGACAGACTCTGCTAACACACCCAGTAACCAGTGTGTACTGTCTCCAACCTCGACATCCCAGCTGTGAGTCCCTGAGTTAAAGCCCTCAGAACCCAGGACAAAGGGGTGTCTATCAAACCTCTCTGGATTATCAGGAAGCTGCTGTCTCTCTCCTAGTCTCACACTGGTCAGGTCTTCAGACAGGATGAGACATGGATGAGCAGTGTTTGGGTCCAGAATCACAGGAGTGTAGGAGACCATGTCCTTCATCTTGGTCCAGATGTTGAAGCCCAGGTTGCCCAGGTGTTGGGCCTCGTCTATCAGAGCTCCTGAGAGCAGCTGTGGATCCTCCAGCAGGGGGCGCTGCTGGACTCTTCCCACTGCAGCCTTGTAGTTGATCAGGAATGAGACGTCTTCAGCTCTCAGCTGCTCCTCTGTGGCTCTGACTGAGTCTGAAAGAGCTGCTATCTCTCTGCTCAGAGCCTCCATCTTCTCCTTCATCCTCTGACTCTTCTGCTCCTCTTCCTCCCTCAGTGCAGCCAACCTGGCCTCCTCTTCCTCTTCCAGAAACTGGTGAAGCTTCTTAAACTGCTCCTTAATCTGCGTCTCTGTGCGTCGGGCCTGGACCTTTATGTGTCCTGCTGTCTGATCAAACTTCACTTTAACTTGTTCAAAACCCTTTAACTTCTCCTTTAAGGGCTCCAGAGTTTCCTGAAGCTCCTTCCTGTGTTGTTGTGCTGCTTCATCGACGGGTCTGATTCTGTGGTTGGAGTGTTTTTCTGAATCTCTGCAGATGACACACACCGGCTGTTGATGGTCCAGACAGAAGAGTTTGAGTTTCTCAGAGTGCAGACTGCAGAGAGCCTCTGAAGCTCTCTGAACTCTCTCCAGTAAGAAGGCCTCACACAGGTTCTTCAACGCCAGGTTAAAAGGTGGATGATCCTTTGAAGATCTTCTCTTACAGACTGGACACTCCTGTGTTGGTCTCTCTGTCCACCAGCTCTGCAGACAGTCTTTACAGAAGCTGTGGCTACATGACAGAACAACAGGATCCCTAAAGACATCGTGACAGACCGGACAGCAGAAATCCTCCTCTGATCTGGAAGCCATTTGGTCTCAGAGTGAAGCTGAAAACACAGCAGACAGAAAGAACAGTCAGTCATGGCTCCCCTCCCTCCTCTACTCACTTCCCTGTCTTTAGTCAAACTCACCTTCAGTGTGTGGAGGATCAGCAGGGTGGAGCAGCAGGGTTGTAGTTCTCCACTTTTCTCTCCTGCAGCTGAACTCACTCAGAGGAAGTTGTTAGTTTGATCTGAAGGTGAATCTGATCGTCTGTTTTCCGTCTGTGTGTCTCTCTGTAGTGAGGACCAAAAACAAACTGTTTCCTGGTTTGTGAAGGCGTGACCATTCCTATGATAGTGAAGGCATGACCCGCCCTACTCTTCCTCTGATTGGCTAGTATTTGTTGCCTTAATTGGTTGGATTGGTTAGGTTTTAAGATGAAGAGTGAGATTGGTTAAGGTTAGGGTGAGGGTAAGCCAATCAAAGGCAGAGTAGGGCGGGACATGCCTTAGCCATCCTAGGAAATGCTAATGTGTGTCAGGTGAGGGGGAGCTCTGTCACACCTTTTCTGGGAAATGCTGCCCATGGAAAAGCGCCCAGATCAGTTGGGGGTTCAGTGCCTTGCTCAGGAGCACCATACTTTTAGCGTGTTCATCGACGCCGTCTGGCCTCTATTGACTTACATTAACCCTGCGATAGCATGTGAATTTATGCTGAGTAATAATAACTTTATTAACCCTTGTCTTGTCTTCCCATCAAAATTGAACACATTTGTTGAAGCTTTTTATTGATGTTTTAAATTTTTCTTATGTTTTTGTCCCATTTTGACTTTTCTTTCAATGTTTGTCACTTTTTTTCTATGTGGCACTAACTTTTTAACTTTAGTTTTACAGTTATTTTGGGAATTTATGGTGAAAAACCCTCATTTACAGGAAATTATACCTAATGTTTGAGTTAGAAAAGCTGAAATTGGGAATTATTGAGACTAAAATTAAAGGAATGGATGATTTAGCAAAACGGGACAACATGAGGGTTAATCCCACAAGGGGAAATTACAGTTTACACACACATGCTCAGGACCTATACATGCACTAATGGAGAGATGTCAGAGTGGGGGGGGCTGGCCATGGAAAGGTGCCCTGAGCAGTTGGGGGTTCGAGTACCTTGCAGTGCCCAGGACCCCCACCATACTGTGGTCCATATGTGGACTTGAACCTCAACCCAGCTCCTTACGGACTGAGCTAGTGCCCCCTGTTGGGGTAGTAGAGTAGTATGAAAGGGCAAAACTCCTCGTGGGGGGGGGGCGGGGGTACAACACAGGACTTTTACCCAGGAGACCGTGGCTCGTGTCACGTTTTCTACACGAACCCCGTTCTTTTCTTTCTTGCTAAAATGTGAAACCCAAACACTGTACAAGACTTCTCGTAGTCCCCCAGACACATCACACCAAACGAACACGCTGGTAAAAAGAGGGCGACTTTATTTCATTTCACAGGACAGACGAGACGTTCCCCAGACAGGCTGTTACAGAAAGACTGAAGCAAAATGATGAAAACATTACAAACCAGACCCCCGACTCTCATCCCACTCTACGCGTGCACGTTGATAATAGTGCACGTTGATAGTGCACGTTGAACATCAGCAGGTCTGCGGACAAATACATCAAATCCAATGATTCATATCCATAAAACAGTTTGTTAAACACTCATTCAGACTCTTAATCCTTCAAAAATCGCTTTACTTTGCATCTTACATTCTTTAAGATTTAGCTGTGTGTGTGTGTGTGTGTGTGTGTGTGTGTGTGTGTGTGTGTGTGTGTGTGTGTGTGTGCGCGCTTCTTGACAGACTTTAACCCTCCTGCCAACTACACAACTTCTAGTTTTTCTTAGTCCAAATTAAAAATACTTTTTCCAAGTTTTCCCCCCTTTTCCAAATGTTTTTGTCCCTTTCTTCTACGTTTATTTGGACCTTTTTGTTGTTTCCTCTCAACATTTTTAAGCTTTTTCAATCATTTGTCACTTTTTTTTCAACAATCTTTTATCATTTCTTTTATTCTAATGCTATAAAATTTTATAAAACACCCGAATTCAAAGACAGTAGTAACCTGATCATTTATTTTACTTGTAAGAGCGTCGTCTGGAAGCATCCGCGTTATTGTTTCGGACATTTCGGTTGATGAAACCCAACAGGAGGGTTAAAGGAACAGCAGCAGTGTGTTGATGTAGCGTCACCATCAGAGCTCCCACTTCGGCTAGAAAACATCCCAAAAACACCAAGTTATATATGTGTGTGTGTGTGTGTGTGTGTGTGTGTGTGTGTGTGTGTGGATACTTTCTTTTATACGGTGACTTTTTGATGATACAGGCACAGAAACACATTGATTTTAACACCTTTTAAAGCCTCGGCCACTTTTGTTCTGTCCAAACTGGGAGAAAATGTCAACAAACGATTTCTCCCCGTTTGGTTGAACGTATTCACACAACGGCTGAAACACATCGGACTCCTCAACTTCACTTTTCTGCACATTAACCTCTTTAAGCCTCTGAACACACCCGTCCCTCCACCAGCCTGGCGACATTTAGAGATGGAGTGGAGGTTTCCCTCGGCTCCGGAGACGGATCGTTTCCTCACTGAAAGCTGATGTTTTAGAGATCAAACCGGTGCAGAGTGACGCTGGAGCCCGGCTGCAGGCGTCTGAGTGGGACTGAAGTGGACTGTGTGGACCGAGGAGTTTAAAGCTGAGAAATGAGGTCCGGCAGCACGTTGGCTTCACGCCAGAGACCAGGTGAACCGGCAGAGCTCCTGGACCAGGTGGACCGGCAGAGCTCCTGGACCAGGTGAACCGCAGCAGAGCCGGCTTACGCCATGCTGATGGGAAACAGAGGAGATGGTTGAAATCACAGAGAAACAACAGAAAACAAGTGTGTGTGTGTGTGTGTCAGTGTGTGCACGT
>JABXJD010000284.1:582500-585000 GCA_013375575.1 Percina caprodes | reverse complement strand
CAGTACTACTACCTACTGTAGTAGTATCAGTTCTAACACTCAGTACTACTACCTACTGAAGTAGTATCAGTTCTAACGCTCAGTACTACTACCTACTGAAGTAGTATCAGTTCTAACGCTCAGTACTACTACCTACTGTAGTAGTATCAGTTCTAACACTCAGTACTACTACCTACTGAAGTAGTATCAGTTCTAACACTCAGTACTACTACCTACTGTAGTAGTATCAGTTCTAACACTCAGTACTACTACCTACTGAAGTAGTATCAGTTCTAACACTCAGTACTACTACCTACTGTACTAGTATCAGTTCTAACACTCAGTACTACTAGCTACTGTAGTAGTATCAGTTCTAACACTCAGTACTACTAGCTACTGTAGTAGTATCAGTTCTAACACTCAGTACTACTACCTACTGTAGTAGTATCAGTTCTAACGCTCAGTACTACTACCTACTGAAGTAGTATCAGTTCTAATGCTCAGTACTACTACCTACTGAAGTAGTATCAGTTCTAACACTCAGTACTACTACCTACTGAAGTAGTATAATTTCTAACGCTCAGTACTACTACCTACTGAAGTAGTATCAGTTCTAACGCTCAGTACTACTACCTACTGTAGTAGTATCAGTTCTAACACTCAGTACTACTACCTACTGAAGTAGTATCAGTTCTAACACTCAGTAATACTACCTACTGAAGTAGTATCATTTCTAACGCTCAGTACTACTACCTACTGAAGTAGTATCAGTTCTAACGCTCAGTACTACTACCTACTGAAGTAGTATCAGTTCTAACACTCAGTACTACTACCTACTGAAGTAGTATCAGTTCTAACACTCAGTACTACTACCTACTGAAGTAGTATCAGTTCTAACACTCAGTACTACTACCTACTGTAGTAGTATCAGTTCTAACACTCAGTACTACTACCTACTGTAGTAGTATCAGTTCTAACACTCAGTACTACTACCTACTGTAGTAGTATCAGTTCTAACACTCAGTACTACTACCTACTGAAGTAGTATCAGTTCTAACGCTCAGTACTACTACCTACTGAAGTAGTATCAGTTCTAACGCTCAGTACTACTACCTACTGAAGTAGTATCAGTTCTAACGCTCAGTACTACTACCTACTGAAGTAGTATCAGTTCTAACACTCAGTACTACTACCTACTGAAGTAGTATCAGTTCTAACACTCAGTACTACTACCTACTGTAGTAGTATCAGTTATAACACTCAGTACTACTACCTACTGAAGTAGTATCAGTTCTAACACTCAGTACTACTACCTACTGAAGTAGTATCAGTTCTAACACTCAGTACTACTACCTACTGAAGTAGTATCAGTTCTAACGCTCAGTACTACTACCTACTGAAGTAGTATCAGTTCTAACGCTCAGTACTACTACCTACTGAAGTAGTATAATTTCTAACGCTCAGTACTAGTACCTACTGTACTAGTATCAGTTCTAATGCTCAGTACTACTACCTACTGTAGTAGTATCAGTTCTAACGCTGCTGTTATGTAGTATCACCAGATGTATTCTGTTGTCTTTAGATCATAACGTCCTGAATAAGACTGAACTCGGTCTTGACTTGGACTCGACAAAGGTGGTCTTGACTACAGCCCTGTGTGTGTGTGTGTGTGTGTGTGTGTGTGTGTGTGTGTGTGTGTGGGGGTCCAGATCATTACTCACCCACACACATCCTCCCGATGATGCGACAGCCGGCGATGGAAGCGTGGACCACCGGGATGGTTTCTGACAACTCGCCCTCGAACACACTGCAAACAAACAGCCGGTCACGCACTGCAGCTCCAAGTGGAAGAGGGTGTGTGTGTGTGTGTGTGTGTGTGTGTGTGTGTGAACGTGAGTGTGTGTGTGTGTGTGTGTGTGAACGTAAGTGTGTGTGTGAGCGAGGAAGTGTGTGTGTGTAAGATGTTGAAATGTCCCAAAAGGTTCACAACAGCTAGCCTACCCACAAAACATGATTAAAGGGTAGTTGTACCTGTAACTTGAGTACACGTGTATTAACTGGTATTTTTACCTGTAAGTGAAGTACACCGTGTAGTATTTGGACCTGTAAGTGAAGTACACTGTGTAGTATTTGGACCTGTAAGTGAAGTACACCGTGTAGTATTTGGACCTGTAAGTGAAGTACACCGTGTAGTATTCGGACCTGTAAGTGAAGTACACCGTGTAGTACTAGGACCTGAGAGTGCAGTACAGCGTGTAGTACTAGGACCTGAGAGTGCAGTACAGCGTGTAGTACTCGGACCTGAGAGTGCAGTACAGCGTGTAGTACTCGGACCTGAGAGTGCAGTACAGCGTGTAGTACTCGGACCTGAGAGTGCAGTACAGCGTGTAGTACTCGGACCTGAGAGTGCAGTACAGCGTGTAGTACTCGGACCTGAGAGTGCAGTACAGCGTGTAGTACTCAGACCTGAGAGTGCAGTACCCCGTGTGGTACTCGGACCTGTGAGTGCAGTACAGCGTGT
>JABXJD010000284.1:525000-577500 GCA_013375575.1 Percina caprodes | reverse complement strand
TAATGTTGTCAGACACTTAGAATAATAATCTGAGTCTGTCAGCAGCAACAACATAACTTTTAGTCTTGTAGGGTCACATTTCAGTCCGGTTACAGCGGTTAATGGACACATTTCAAAGGTTTTTCACATCGACACCAATGCATGTGAAATATGGTCCTTGTTGGAAAAACACACAGAAATTAAGCTACACTTTAATTTACAACCCATTGACAGGAGAGTATTAAAAAGGTAGTTTTATGATTATACCCAGTCCAGTTAGTTAAAGGCAATTACAGGTTTTCTGTTCCCTCAGCTTTATTAATATATAATTATATATAATGTCTCTTATGATGCCCAGTCTGGTATCAATCAGCTGATACCACACAGGTCTGATTCAGGGATTCCTTAACGTGGAGGAAGAATAAAGCTTAGGAAAACTCGCCCACTTTCAGCCAATCAATAACGCAGATGCAGACTGCAGGCTAATCAATCTGCTGCTGGGAGATTATTTATCTAATTAGCTCCCTGTGGGGGAACGCTATTCATGCCAAAAGTGGTTCGTTTACCGAAGGAAAGAAGAAGAAATGAACACACTATTTGGGTTACAGTGAATTCATGAAGCCTGTAGTCTATGAAGGTAAATATGGTGCAAAATGTGAGGGCGCGTAGATGTGATGTGAGCACTTGTAGAATATGATTTGAGAGCTTGTAAAAAAAAATCTGTACCTGTATTTTTGTTCCACTTCAGTCACTTTTCCATCACAACCACAACTCAGTGATTACAATTATATTATATATTATAACCTCTGGAATATGTTGCTGCAACTTCACATATTATATTACACTGTGCAGGCTGGTGGTGGTGGTGTAATGGTGTGGGGGATGTTTTCTTGGCCCTCTTTAAGCCCCTTAGTGCCATTGGGCCTGGTTTAAATGCCCCGGCCTACCTGAGCCTTGTTTCTGACCATGCCCCCCCCCTTTATGGCCCCCATGTTCCCTCCTCTGATGGCTACTTCCAGCAGGATAATGCACCATGTCACAAAGCTCACATCATTTCTAATTGGTTTCTTGAACATGACGATGAGTCCACTGGACTAAAATGGCCCCCCCAGTCACCAGATCTCAACCCAATAGAGCATCTTTGGGATGTGGTGGAACGGGACCTTGGTGCCCTGGATGTGGATCCCACAAATCTCCATCAACTGCAAGATGCTATCCTCTCAATATGGGCCAACATTTCTACAGAATGCTTTCAGCACCTTGTTGAATCAATGCCACGTAGAATTAAGAAAGGGGGTCCAACACAGTACTAGTATGGTGGTCCTCATAATCCTATAGGGGAGTGTATATTATAGCCTCTGGAATCTGTCGCTGCTCTCTCGCATCACACAGCGGTGAGTCTGCGCACATCGACTTTTGCACTTCTTGCGATACATTTGGTGCAAAACTAATTTGTACCTGTGGATATCCGTTAATAACATCAATATATATATATATATATATATATATATATATATATATATATATACAGCCTATGGTCGTTCCCAGTAGGAATCAAACCACCAACCCTAACGAAAGCTGAATAATGGAGCAGCTGACGTGAGCCCTGCAGGGACACGTGCAGGTTTTGAGTCCTCAGAGAAGCAACGACAGATTTGATTTATTTCCAAGGCGGAGGGCAGCACCGGGGACGAGAAGACGAGACAAAACTAAATATCTCAAAGAAAGAGAGAAAGAAGAAAGAGAGCGGAGCTATATTTAGCCCGGCTCTCTCTCTGCACACAGACAGCTGGGGGTGGGGGGTGGGGGGGGACGGATGGAGACATGAATGGAGAACGTGGAGCGCATGCTATCGTGTTAAACGTCCTGTTACATGGGAACTGCTCTGGTCCAGTAAGATGTATTTGGAAGGAAAGAGAATTAAAGAAATCAAGATAAGATAAACCTTTATGGACCCCCCAAAAAAAGGGCAGCAACTAACGATTATTTTCATTGTCGATTAATATGTCGATTATTTTCTTAATTAATGGATTAGTTGTGTGATTCAGAAAATGGTGAAAACAATTAAATTACCTGTTATCTTCACAATTAAAATAAAGGATCAGTCCTCTACTCTTACTGAATATGGGTTTTATTTGATGTCCTGGCATTTAAAAAAATAAAATAAAAGGTAAAAAGGTAAAAGGACTTTGAAAAAAGTGACCAAAATGACAGAAAAAGATTAAAAAACGTCAAAAAGAACGCCGAAAAAAACAAAAACAAGTGACAAAAACATCACAAGGGTTAATAATCATAACCTGCAGTAGTACACAACAGTACTGTGTGTATTGTTTTGATTACAATGTGTGGAATTACTTTATGTTGCATATATATATATATATATAGAGATATATATATATATATATAGATATATAGATATATATATATATATATATATATATACACTACTCCAGATCTAAGGTATTTGTAGTCATGATCTAATCTTTGCTCCATAGATCCATTCTCTTCCTCTTCATCTTCTATTTTTGACTCACTGACTGAGCTCGGCTGCGATCAATTTTTGATGTCCCGCCCAGCAGACCCCCGATGTACGTAGGTCTGGACTAGAAGGTCGGGGCCCACAATCAACTTTTATGTGAGAACTATCACAAGTTATGGCCTTGTTCAGAAACCTGCAGCTGTTCCACATCTGCGAGGCAGTTCATCTCATTCTTTAAAAGGCACGCTCCCCTTTACTGCCACCCATTATTTTGACAAACGTATTGACCACAGGTGTAATTTAAAGGGGGGGGGGGTAATCAATACAGGCAGGTGCAACCCCCTGAAAAACCTTTTTTAATGTCCTTTTACATAAATAAAGACATTTGCACCATATATTGATGCAGAAAAGGCACAAATTGTTACAGAAAAAATCTCTAGAAAGCAGAAAATGAAGAGTTGGATGTTCAAAATGAATGCCCCCACACCCCCTCACACCCCCTTGGTATGGACACACTGGTTATGATCTCCGTTTGTCTGTGCTGTGTGAAGATATTCAGCAGCATTTTGTTCCCGTTTGGTACAGGAACAAACAGCTTTTCTACCCGGCGACAGAATCGTCCACCAGCCTGTGACTCATGTATCTTGGCAACCAAAAATGAAAAGCGAATGAAACCAGTTTGCCAAGTTGGGCGCCCGGGTAGCTCAGTTGGCAGAGCACGCCTGAGGCCCAGGGTTCGAATCCGCCATGCGGCAGGTTTCCTGCATGTCTTCAGGTGCATTCTGGGCGTGCTGGTCTTACAGGGAGGTGTGTTCAGGTGCATTCTGGGCGTGCTGGTCTTACAGGGAGGTGTGTTCAGGTGCATTCTGGGCGTGCTGGTCTTACAGGGAGGTGTGTTCAGGTGCATTCTGGGCGTGCTGGTCTTACAGGGAGGTGATTTTAGTCTTTTCAAAGTAAGACAGAAAGTCTTTTTGTATATATATATATATAAATATAAAAATAGTAAGAAACACCAACAATAGACTGAATTAGAAGAAGTTGGTTGCAGTTGCTGCGCGGCTGTTTTGGTCTTGGTGTTTTCCATTTGTCATTGTTGGGTGTAATTTCCCAGCATGCATCTTCGTGTGAAGCGCTGAGCAGCGTAACACGATCCCATCGGCTGGACTGATGAGTTGGGTTTGATTGGATTGGCGTCATGGGCGGATCATTCTGGAAGGATTAGTGATGTCCGAGCTGATAGTGTGGGATCTCTCTCTCCCCCCTCTCTCCCCCTCTATCTCTCCTCCCTCTCCATCTGCATCTCTCTCTCTCTCTCTCCCCTCTCCATCTGCATCTCTCTCTCTCTCTCTCTCCCCCTCTATCTCTCTCCCCTCTCCATCTGCATCTCTCTCTCTCTCTCTCTCCCCCTCTATCTCTCCCCCCTCTCCATCTGCATCTCTCTCTCCCTCTCTCCCCCTCTCCATCTGCATCTCTCTCTCTCCCTCTCTCCCCCTCTCCATCTGCATCTCTCTCTCTCCCTCTCCCTCTCTCTCTTCCCCCTCTCCATCTGCATGCATCTCTCTCTCCCTCTCTCTCTTCTCCCTCTCCATCTGCATGCATCTCCCTCTCTCTATCCCTCTCTCTCTTCCCCCTCTCCATCTGCATGCATCTCTCTCTCTTCCCGCTCTCCATCTTCATGCATCTCTCTTCTCCTCTCCATCTGCATGCATCTCCCTCTCTCCATCCCTCTCTCTCTTCCCCCTCTCCATCTGCATGCATCTCTCTCTCTCTTTCCCTCTCTCTCTTCTCCCTCTCCATCTGCATGCATCTCTCTCTCTCTTTCCCCCTCCATCTGCATGCATCTCCCTCTCTCTCTTCCCCCTCTCCATCTGCATGCATCTTTCTCACTCCCTCTCTCTCTTCCCCCTCTCCATCTGCATGCATCTTTCTCACTCCCTCTCTCTCTTCCCCCTCTCCATCTGCATGCATCTCTCTCTCTCTTTCCCGCTCTCCATCTGCATGCATCTCTCTCTTCTTTTTGAGATTGACGTCCCGTTGAATCTGCCGCTGTAGTTTCCACCAGTGAAGTTTAGGTCGGACCGAACTTATCCCTCCTTATGTGTCATTAGTTTTAATAGTATCATCACAAATTCTCTATTTCTAATACTAATAACAAGGCTTTGCACGCTGCGTCAAGGAGAAGTTTAGAACAAAGACAACTATCTGTAGGTGGGACTTTAAACTGTTAAAACCACTGAATATGTACACACCTGTGTGTTGTTGCTCAGGTGATGATGGGAGGAGAGCAGAGCCATGAAAGAGAGACTGAGGAAAGAGAAAGAGAGACTGAAAAACATCAAGAATCTGCCCAAACTGACAGCTCCGGATCTGCTGCTGCTGAAGGTAAGGTAACCAAGTACATTTACTCAAGTACCGTAGTAATACTCTGACTCTGAGTTCTTTACTGGGTTTAAAAATGGAAACGCCCACTTAGCCTTTAGCCGCCAGCAAAAAGCAGTGACGTAGGTTACCACAATAAGCTAATCCATATTAATAATGTGAATGCTAGCACTAGCTGAGTTAACGTTAGCTGTGCTACTTTTGGACGTAACGCGGCGCAGAAGCTTTTTAGTTAACGTTAGCTGTGCTAAGTTTGGACGTAACGCGGCGCAGAAGCTTTTTAGTTAACGTTAGCTGTGCTAAGTTTGGACGTAACGCAGCACAATAGCTTTAACGTTAGCTGTGCTTCTAAAAGTCACACGATAACACAAAGAAACTAAGTGATCGAGGCAGCGGCAGACCAGCAATTGTTGTTTATGTCAGAGGAATCTGATGGTTTTAAAGGTCTCATATTGTTAAAAGTGAGATTTCTGTGCTTTAAAAATAATAATAATAATAATAATAATAATAATAATAATAATAATAATAATAATAATAAAGCAGGTGGAGGTGCTATGTAAAACTGTGAAGTATTAAAACGTTCAATCCACAAAGAAATGCACGCAGCCCGTATTCAAAAACTGTCTTCAAACAAGCCGTCAGGACCAATCAGAGCAGACTTGGCTTTTCCAGGGTGGGGGGGCTTAAAGAGACAGGCGCTAAACATATTAACAACATGAGAAAAAAAATGTCTTCTTTAGTTATCAAAGCATGGAAATATTTTCTAGTAGAAACCCAAAATATACTATAGTATTTACCTGAAAATGAAGTAAAGTATTTACCTGAAAATGAGCTTGATATTGGATCCTTTAACCCTTGTGTTGCCCTTGGGTCAAATTCACCCGTTTCAAAGTGTTTATATCAGAAATATGGATTTCTTTCAATCAAATTGCCCAAAAATAACATGGATGATTACTTTTATTGAATCATTTGGATGTTTTATTTCATCTTACAGCATTTTAATTCTTTTTTTAATGGTTTCAAAACAGTATCTGGACTAAACTTTTTGTCATCTACCCATCTGTGATCCACTCAACCGCCTCTGATCGTAACTATTAGTCAAAATAATTCATAATTTCTGCCTTTTCAACTAAAAACGTATGTATAATTTGATATAAATGAGCTTTGTTGACCATGAATTCCAAGAATAAGTGTGAAATCTATCATTAAACCAGCTCAGGTTTTGAAAAAAGTGCCAAAAGCATGGAAAAAGTGAGAAATAAAGCAGAAAAAGTGAGACAAACATGGGAAAAGCAAAAAAAAAAGGTTCATTTTCAATTTTGACCTGGAAGAACAAGTTCATGGTTAACGGGAAGACAACACAAGGGTAAAAGAGAGCATAGATAACAAAAAATACAAAACCCTACAGTAACGTACAAAACAAGTATTATAGTATTAATTAATACTCGTCTTATGTCCTGAAGAAGTGACTTCATAAGGATGACGTTTCATTTCAGAGGTCGTCTTTGATGCTAGTAATAAACGGCACCTAAAAACAACATATTGCGCACATTTTGAAACTGATAACTGTTCATTTTAGTAATTTTTTTTGCTTCCACAGAAACCCCAGGAGAGCTGCCCCAGTGCCACATGGGAAACAGGAAGGTGGACAACATGTGCTTCATGATCTCGTGCACCAACTGGTACTAAAGGGATGCTCGTTAACAGGTTAATGAAACAGAAGACGTGGATGGGACGTCTTGGCCGGGAATGGAGAGACATCTCCTTCTTGATAGAGCTGTGTAGATTGAATTATTACTTTATGTTATCACTATTATTATTATTATTATTATTATTACTTCAGTTTTGGAGCCAACAAAAATCCAAATCCAGGCTGTCACTGAAGTCCCATGTGATCGCTGCATTGTTTCATTTCATTAATGTGCTTTAGGAGGTGGTTGTTGGTAGATTTTGATCATTAGGCCAGAGTCAGGATAGCTGATCTCCCCGGGTTTTCAGTCTTTATGCTAAGCTAAGCTAACCCGATGCTGGCGGTGGCTTCATACTTACCGTACAGACGAGATTGTGTTCAAACTTCTCATGTGACTCTTGGCAAGAAAGAAAATAAGTGTAAATGTTCGGCCAAATCCATCATTTTGACAGCAGTGACTTAAATAAAGACTTGTTTTAATCCTTTGTGTCTCTTTACTTTTAAGATGCATCATTATTGATCCCCCTTTCTGCAGTACAACAGAAACAACAGAGATAAATAGGCTACCTGCATACTGCATTAGCATTGTAGCGCTAACGGCTCTGCCGCACGGTTGCCTAGCTAGCTGAATGACGAGGAGATGGACCGGGCTTTATTACCCTAGACCAGTGGTCCCCAATCTTTTTCAGCTCAAGACCCAAAAGAGAAACTTGGTGTCTCCCCGGGACCCAAATTTACAAAAATACACCATGAATCATTGTAACATCTACATTTTTAAACTGTGGACAAAAGACGGAACAAACCATGAATTTAATGTATATGAAGTGTATTTATTCCATTATAAAAGTAATCAAAAACAGAAAAGGTCTCTATTGTCCTCTCTGTGTCTCCGTCCCCTCCCATCGTCCCTCAGGACCCACACCAACATGGTTTTAATAATGCTGACTTGAATTTAATGAGATGGATGCGTCTGGTTGAAGATCTCAACCAGCTGATCTACTCTAGGTTCGGTTTTTGAAAGTGCCATTCTGAGGTCATGCTGAGGTCATTCTGAGGTCATGCTGAGGACATTCTGAGGTCATGCTGAGGTCATTCTGAGGTCATTCTGAGGTCATGCTGAGGACATTCTGAGGTCATGCTGAGGTCATGCTGAGGTCATGCTGAGGTCATTCTGAGCATTTAGTCTGTTCCTGTATTAGTTTTTCAGGTACGCTAAAGTCAAAAAGCCAGATTCTCATTTTACTCTGCCAATTGGCGACCCAATAAAACGGGTCTGCGACCCATTTTGGGTCCCGACCCTAAGTTTGGGAAACATTGCCCTAGAACACAGGCTACTGACAGGGTAGAAGAAAGCCCAAAACAACATCAAAAAGCTGCTAGCTAATTAGCTTTGTCTCCTTCCTAACACGTAACAACACTATGTCAGCTAATGTTGTGTCAACATTAGCTGACATTAGCGTTGTTATGTGAGCTAGCGGGCAAACGACTGCTCTAATTCACATTGAACTGAACACAGGGAATTACCCCAGTTACCCCAGAATAGGTGACTGTGGGCCGGGGACAGAGCACCACGAGGCAGCCTGTCTAAACCCACGGCTCTGCATATAAGAACATGAAATATATATAGAGGGAAATAAATGAATGTGGCATTATGAAATAAAAGTACAATGAAATAATTAAAAGTAAAACATTTTAACTAATTGGTTCATTTTTAGAATAGAATAGAAATCCTTTATTGTCATTATACACAAGAGCAGTACCTGTACAACGAGATTGAAGCAACACGTTTACAGTGTCAACACAAAATATAAAATTTAAGTAGTGCAGAAGAAGAAGAGAAAAAACATATACCTACCTCTCCGTCTCTGCTGATGGGGAATGATTGAGATTTCTCTTGCACAGCTACCAGAAGACTTACAGCTTTCAGACAGGTTGCTCACGTCACATCTACGTCTTCCAGCTCAGTTGGAGGCTGCGCAGTAACGCTCAGCATCACCGGGAAAGAGCTTCTAATAGACTCCACTGGTCTCCGTCCAGAGCAACGGGACCTGTTGGTCCATTTCTTTAACTCTCTATGTTTGCAACACGGACTACAGTTGTTGTTGCACCTATAATAACGTAAAACAGGCGGAAACGCCGTAATAAGGTCTTTTTCTTCTTTGTTATTTTACTGCAAAAAGCCACCAACAACGTGGAGCTCTCGTTGCTTCTGTTGGACGACCGTGGACCTTCACCTGGAGGAGTCTCCGGCCAGGAAGACGGAACAACTTCCCCCGAGTGAGTGAGTTCAGTCCCGGGACAGAAAACTGAAGACTTGTGACTCAACCTGCGGACCCTCCACACCTGGAAGGTGAGTTAGACTGAAAACAGTGAGGACGCAGAGATATATTTATACGTTAATACACGTGGAGACTGCCTCTGGCTTTGAAATGCGTCTGCCGCCGCCATCTTGGGAAGGGCATCCGACCAGACAGACTCAGAAAATAACAGACTTTTGTGCAGCATAATGTAATAAAACTTACGGATACAAAGGTATTTACTGTCATAAACGTGTAGAATGTATGATTTTACTGGCCATACTGTTCATATTGTAATATAATACTTGTATAATAACACATATAAGTATTTAGACTCAGAAAATAAGACTTTTTGAGCTGCTTTTGGATGTTGGTGTTCAATTACCAAAACTGAGCAACATGTAATAACACATTACAGATTTTACTGTCATTAACATGTTGAATTTGTTATTACACACAAGAAGTGACGTTAATCCTTCTTTTAAGCTAACAAACTAAAGTGACTCTCCTGATACTGTTTCCCTACCCCCCTAGGGGTACTTTGGAGGACTACAAGGGGGAACTTGACATTATTTTTGCAAAATGTTTTTTACTTACAAGGCTGTAGTTAGTTCTACTGCCTTATTTTCTCCAAGCTTGTTGCTTTTTTCAAAGTTTTTGTTGCTTGTTTTGACCTATTCTTGCCTTGCTTCCTGACTTTTTTCTTCAAAGTTTTTGCCTCTTTTTTTAAAGTTTTTGTCACTTTTTTCAAAGTTTGACGTGTTTTTAAATTTTTTTTGGTCACTTTTGTCGCCCTAGTGTTGCCTTCCTTCTTTCTACTGTGTTTTTTTTGAGGTTTTTCTTACTATTTTTGACCTATTCTTGCCTAAAGCTGCCACGCAGAGCTTTCGCTGTAGCCTACGTAAGTGGTCTGATGGTCTGCGTGGCGTGGCGTTTCTGTTGAGTGGCGGCTGCGTGGCGTTTCTGTTGAGTGGCGGCTGCGTGGCGTGAGCGTGGCGTTTCTGTTGAGTGGCGGCTGCGTGGCGTGAGCGTGGCGTTTCTGTTGAGTGGCGGCTGCGTGGCGTGAGCGTGGCGTTTCTGTTGAGTGGCGGCTGGGTGGCGTGAGCGTGGCGTTTCTGTTGAGTGGCGGCTGCGTGGCGTGAGCGTGGCGTTCCTGTTGAGTGGCGGCTGCGTGGCGTGAGCGTGGCGTTTCTGTTGAGTGGCGGCTGGGTGGCGTGAGCGTGGCGTTCCTGTTGAGTGGCGGCTGCGTGGCGTGAGCGTGGCGTTTCTGTTGAGTGGCGGCTGGGTGGCGTGAGCGTGGCGTTTCTGTTGAGTGGCGGCTGGGTGGCGTTCCTGTTGAGTGGCGGCTGCGTGGCGTGAGCGTGGCGTTCCTGGTGAGTGGCGGCTGGGTGGCGTTCCTGTTGAGTGGCGGCTGCGTGGCGTGAGCGTGGCGTTCCTGTTGAGTGGCGGCTGCGTGGATTTTTCCATGTCTTTACACACCAGAAACGTGTCTGCTGCTAGCCTTGTCTGTACACATGTACAGTTGTGCTCATAGGTTTACACCCCCATGCTTAAGTTGACTAAAAAGAGGATTAAAAAAAAAATCATGTTTTGGAAATTGATCTTAATGCTTCTTAATAATTGAAAAATGAGGTAAAATCCGACCTTTAAGGACACCAATTTTCTTTGTGAATGAATAATGTATTGTAAATAAAAAAATGTCTTCCTTAAAATACAGGGGGCATAAGTATGTAAGTGTATACTTATGCCCCCTGTATTTTAACATAGGGGGGTGTATACTTATGCCCCTGTATTTTCACATAGGGGGGGTGTATACTTATGCCCTCTGTATTTTAACATAGGGGGTGTATACTTATGCTCCTGTATTTTAACATAGGGGGGGTGTATACTTATGCCCTCTGTATTTTAACATAGGGGGGTGTATACTTATGCCCCTGTATTTTAACATAGGGGGGTGTATACTTATGCCCCTGTATTTTAACATAGGGGGGTGTATACTTATGCCCCTGTATTTTCACATAGGGGGGGTGTATACTTATGCCCTCTGTATTTTAACATAGGGGGGTGTATACTTATGCCCCTGTATTTTAACATAGGGGGGTGTATACTTATGCCCCTGTATTTTCACATAGGGGGTGTATACTTATGCCCCTGTATTTTAACATAGGGAGGTGTATACTTATGCCCCTGTATTTTAACATAGGGGGGTGTATACTTATGCCCCTGTATTTTAACATAGGGGGGTGTATACTTATGCCCCTGTATTTTAACATAGGGGGTGTATACTTATGCCCCTGTATTTTAACATAGGGGGTGTATACTTATGCCCCCTGTATTTTAACATAGGGGGGGTGTATACTTATGCCCCTGTATTTTAACATAGGGGGGGTGTATACTTATACCCCTGTATTTTAACATAGGGGGGTGTATACTTGTACCCCTGTATTTTAAAGAATTTAATTTATTTATTTACAAAGAAAATTGGTGTCCTTTTAATCAAGGGAAATCTTGGTGTTATATTTGATAAGTAAATGCATTTTGATCAACATATCAAATCACTGACCCACACGTTTCTTTCAATTAAGAAACATTGCCAAACTTAGAGCTGTTGTTTCACATTCTGAGCTTGAGATGATCGTTCATGGATTTCCAGTATATCACCCGGCTTGATTGCTGCAACTCCATTTTGACTTGTCTACGTACTGTATATATCTCTGGTGAAGTTTGTGGGAAAGGGAGGGAAGCCATCACTGACTGTACTTTCTGTCTGCTGTGTTTTCAGCTTCACTCAAAGAAAAAAAATGGGTTCCAGATCAGAGGAGGATCTCTGCTGCCCGGTCTGCCGTGAAGTCTTTAGAAACCCTGTGTTTCTGTCATGTAGCCACAGCTTCTGTAAAGACTGTCTGCAGAGATGGTGGGGAGAGAAACAAGCTCAAGAGTGTCCAGTCTGTAAGACGACATCTATAAATGCAAAACCACCTTGTAACCTGGTGTTGAAGAACCTGTGTGAGGCCTTCTTACTGGAGAGAGGTCAGAGACCTTCAGAGGCTCTCTGCAGTCTGCACTCTGAGAAACTCAAACTCTTCTGTCTGGACCATCAGCAGCCGGTGTGTCTCGTCTGCAGAGATTCAGAAAAACACATCGACCACAAATTCAGACCCGTCGATGAATCTGCGCAACAACACAGAAAAAAACTTCAGGAATCTCTGGAGACTTTTAAGGAGAAGTTAAAGGGTTTTAAACAAATAAGAGTGTTTGATCAAACGTCAAAACACATAAAGGTCCAGGCCCGACGCACAGAGACACAGATTAAGGAGCAGTTTAAGAAGCTTCACCAGTTTCTGGAAGAGGAAGAGGAGCCCAGGTTGGATGCACTGAGGGAGGAAGAGGAGCAGAAGAGTCAGAGGATGAAGGAGAAGATGGTGGCTCTGAGCAGAGAGATAGCAGCTCTTTCAGAGTCAGTCAGAGCCACAGAGGAGCAGCTGAGAGCTGAAGACGTCTCATTCCTGATCAACTACAAGGCTGCAGTGGGAAGAGTCCAGCAGCGCCCCCTGCTGGAGGATCCACAGCTGCTCTCAGGAGCTCTGATAGACGAGGCCCAACACCTGGGCAACCTGGGCTTCAAAATCTGCACCAAGATGAAGTACATGGTCTCCTTCACCCCTGTGATTCTGGACCCAAACACGGCTCATCCAGGATTCATCCTGTCTGAAGACCTGACCAGTGTGAGACTAGGAGAGGAACAGCTCGATCTTGATAATCCAGAGAGGTTTGATTATTCCCGCTCTGTCCTGGGCTCTGAGGGCTTTAACTCAGGGACTCACAGCTGGGATGTCGAGGTTGGAGACAGTACAGGCTGGGCACTGGGTGTGTTAGCAGAGTCTGTCCAGAGGAAGGGAGACATCGAGTGTGGACTATGGAGAATAGGGTTCCACAAAGGTAAATACTCAGCACGGTCATTACCAGCTCCATCCACTGATCTCGTAGTGCGGAAGAAGGTCCAGAGGATCAGAGTGACTCTGGCCTGGAACAGAGGAAAGTTGTCGTTCTCTGATGCTGATACTAACACACACATACACACCTTCACACACACTTTCACTGAGAGGGTGTTTCCATTCATTAACACTTGGGATAACGTCCCACTGAAGAGCAGTTAGAGATAAATAAGGATTATTATATTCATGATGATTATTTCTTAACCCCTGTGTTATCTTCGGGTCAAATTTGACCTGTTTTTATATCATAAATGTTGGTTTTGTTCAACCAAATTGTCCAAAAATAACTTGGATACATGTTGTATGCATACATCGTTCTTTGCAGGTAAACATTAATGATTACTTACATTTGAATTTTGGGTATTTTATTTAATTTTTATAGCATTTGAAAAAAAAAAATGTACAAAGTTTTAAAACACTATCCAGACTAAATTTTGACATTAACCAATCCTCTGATCTGAATTATTAGTTAAAATTTTTTTATAATTTCTGCTTTTTCTAACTCTAATGTCACAAATTAGGTCTATTGACCATACATAACATAAAGCATTGAAATAAGTCGGAAAAAAGTTTTCAGTTTTGACCCTGTAGAACAACAAGTTTATGGTTGACGGGAAGACAACACGAGGGTTAAAGGGAAAAGTGGAGCTGAAGACGTCTCATTCCTGATCAACTACAAGGCTGCAGTGGGAAGAGTCCAGCAGCGCCCCCTGCTGGAGGATCCACAGCTGCTCTCAGGAGCTCTGATAGACGAGGTCCAACACCTGGGCAACCTGGGCTTCAACATCTGGACCAAGATGAAGGACATGGTCTCCTACACTTCTGTGATTCTGGACCCAAACACTGCTAAACCCAACCTCATCCTGTTGGAAGATCTGACCAGCGTGAGAGTAGGAGAACAGCTTTATCTTAATAACCCAGAGAGGTTTGATTATTCCCCCTCTGTCCTGGGTTCTGAGGGCTTTAACTCAGGGACTCACAGCTGGGATGTCGAGGTTGGAGACAGTACAGACTGGGTACTGGGTGTGTTAGCAGAGTCTGTCCAGAGGAAGGGAGACATACTGTCTGGATTATGGGGAATAGGTTTCTATCAAGGTAAATACTCAGCACGGTCAGCACCAGCTCCATCCACTGATCTTATACTGCAAAAGAAGGTCCAGAGGATCAGAGTGACTCTGGACTGGAACAGAGGAGAGCTGTCGTTCTCTGATGCTGATACTAACACACATACACACCTTCACACACACTTTCACTGAGAAGATATTTCCACTGAGAAGATATTTTCTATTCATTAGTACTGATGGTATTACCAGTGAAGGTGTGTGTGTGACAGTGGAACAGAGCAGTTAGAGATAAAGAGGATGATTATATTCATGATGTTTATTTCACCCGAGGATAACCCTTGTTAAATTAGAATTTTTTTTATGTATCAGAAATATTGGTTTTGTTCAACTAAATTGCCCGAATACAACTTGGATGCATGGATGCCTGCTAACTCAGAGAGATTTGATAAATACTGTGTCCTGGGCTCTGAGGGCTTTAACTCAGGGACTCACAGCTGGGATGTTGAGGTTGGAGAAAGTACAGGATCTTCACCGGGTGTGTTAGAGGAGTCTGTCCTGAGGGAGGGGTTTGTTCAGTCTGGATTATAGAGAATAAGGTAAATACGCAGCAGGTCAACAGTAGATCCATCTGTTACCCTTGTAGTGCAGGAGAAGCTCCAGAGGATCAGAGTGACTCTGGACTGGAACGCACAAAAGCTTCATCCTCTGATGCTGATATCAGCACACACCTTTTACCCCCCTCCCCTTTCACTGAGAGGATTTTTCCATTCATTTCCACTAGGGATGACGTCCCAGTGAAGATATTACCAGTAAATGTGCGTGTGATAGTGGATGACAACATTTACAGATAAACAGGTTATATTGATTTTTTTATTTCTTTAGGGGAATGTCTTCATGATTACAAAGAAATGTTAATTTCTATTTCACCTTATTTAGTTTTAAAATCTTTTTTTTTTGTATTGATATTGTTCGTGTTTTAATTATTTTGACTTGTGTGTGTTGAGCCGTGTAGACCAGCAAACACTTTGTAGAAGCTGATTTGATAAAGAAAAGTTATTCAAAAACTGCATGTTTAAGCAGCCAATCAATGTTGAGATCAAGAAATATTAAACTCTAGTCGAGAATTAAAGGTCCAGTGTGTAGGAACGTCTAGCGTTAAGGTCATATATTGCCATCAGCACTCTCGCACCACACAGGTCAAAGTCCGTATCACAGCTACGGTGGCCTTCATGCTTCAAAAAGCCGGTCTCTTGCTCTTTTCAATCTTTTAATCTTTTTCTGTGCAAAGAAGATGACTCCTGTTCCTGAAATTTGGATTTTGAATACGTGTGGTCCTCCATGTTTTCTTCTAACTTGCTGGGGCCGGGAAGTGATGATACCCGTTAGCATTAGCAGCAGCTGTGAGTTGATCATGTGACAGAGAAAGTGTGAAAGGCGGAGCAGTACGTCCTGTATGTCCCTCACCGGCTACCGTAGTTCAAGATGGAGCATGAATATGGAGCGTCTACCCCAGTTCATGAGAATGGAAATGTTAAATTTTAATTGATGGTGGTGGTAACAATTCATGATAAAGAACAAGTTTGTGAACGGGCAACACTGATTATGATAATAAAGCCGTTACACACTGGGCCTTTAAAGTTACGTTAAAATCAAGGTTACATTCTTTTTGTATTTGATGTAATCCAGAAAATGATTGTCTGTAAAAGGGTTTCATTCAGTTTCCATCAGCTCAGTTGTGCTAATGTTGGTGATTTAAATAACATTAATGCTGACTGTACATTCATTCCTGTTTCTCAACAACATAATAAAACATTAACTTTTCTTGTTCGGCATATTCTGTTTTTCAGCGTAATGCTTCAAGTCTGACTGCTTCTGTGAAAAATACAGCAATGATAAAATATAATAATGCTAAAATATGGCAACAGCCTCCAGTTTATCCAACAGTACCATGCCATGCTAATGACTGCTCGTTAGCAGTTATTAGCATGCCAGTCATGAACCATCTTTGACTTCCCTAGTGAGCATGTGGTCAACGGACTCTGGCTCGTTTATGGTGAACTGAAGACTTGCATTAAAAAGAGATGGATAGTTGTGCAGAGATTCCAGGGAGGAATCATTCCACGTGATGAGGAACTACCATTGCAAACTGGGGTAATGAAGGTACACAAGGCCGGTGTGGCCCCCACCAAAGGAAGAGCAGACATGAATGAAGAGACACAGGGACATGTTGCAACATGGATGGGTGGAGTTAGTAGGCAGGGATGAAGGGGGGGTGCTGGCACCCCAATGGCACACCTTAACGGACAAACGTCCTCTCTCCAACAATATTCCACGTTCAACCTTTTTTCCCCTTGATGTCTCATGGTCCTCCATTTCCAGAATATCTCTGGGATTTTACTAAATTGACTAACTGCCTCACAACATTCAAACTACAGTTGAACATGAACAAAACTGTTGCATAAGCACGCTGCACGCTATCAGTCTTCATATCCAGTAATGAACCAGACCTTTGGAATGAGACACACCTCTGTGTTACAGGTGAAGCAACAGCATTTCCCAGAAAAGTTGTGACAGAGCTCCCCCCCCCTCACCTGACACACTTTAGCATTTCCTAGGATGGCTAAGGCATGTCCCGCCCTACTCTGCCTTTGATTGGCTTACCCTCACCCTAACCTTAACCAATCTCACTCTTCATCTTAAAATCTAACCAATCCAAACAATTAAGGCAACAAATACTAGCCAATCAGAGGAAGAGTAGGGCGGGTCATGCCTTCACTGTCATAGGAATGGTCACGCCTTCACAAACCAGGAAACAGTTTGTTTTTGGTCCTCACTACAGAGAGACACACAGACGGAAAACAGACGATCAGATTCACCTTCAGATCAAACTAACAACTTCCTCTGAGTGAGTTCAGCTGCAGGAGAGAAAAGTGGAGAACTACAACCCTGCTGCTCCACCCTGCTGATTCTCCACACACTGAAGGTGAGTTTGACTAAAGACAGGGAAGTGAGTAGAGGAGGGAGGGGAGCCATGACTGACTGTTCTTTCTGTCTGCTGTGTTTTCAGCTTCACTCTGAGACCAAATGGCTTCCAGATCAAAGGAGGATCTCTGCTGTCCGGTCTGTCACGAGGTCTTTAGGGATCCTGTTCTTCTGTCATGTAGCCACAGCTTCTGTAAAGACTGTCTGCAGAGCTGGTGGACAGAGAGACCAACACAGGAGTGTCCAGTCTGTAAGAGAAGATCTTTAAAGGATGAACCACCTTGTAACCTGGCGTTGAAGAACCTGTGTGAGGCCTTCTTACTGGAGAGAGATCAGAGAGCTGCAGAGGCTCTCTGCAGTCTGCACTCTGAGAAACTCAAACTCTTCTGTCTGGACCATCAGCAGCCGGTGTGTCTCGTCTGTCTGCATTCAGAAACACACTCCAACCACAGAATCAGACCCGTCGATGAAGCTGCACGACAACACAGGAAGGAGCTTCAGGAAACTCTGGAGCCCTTAAAGGAGAAGTTAAAGGGTTTTGAACAAGTTAAAGTGAAGTTTGATCAGGCAGCAGGACACATAAAGGTCCAGGCCCGACGCACAGAGACGCAGATTAAGGAGCAGTTTAAGAAGCTTCACCAGTTTCTGGAAGAGGAAGAGGAGGCCAGGTTGGCTGCACTGAGGGAGGAAGAGGAGCAGAAGAGTCAGAGGATGAAGGAGAAGATGGAGGCTCTGAGCAGAGAGATAGCAGCTCTTTCAGACTCAGTCAGAGCCACAGAGGAGCAGCTGAGAGCTGAAGACGTCTCATTCCTGATCAACTACAAGGCTGCAGTGGGAAGAGTCCAGCAGCGCCCCCTGCTGGAGGATCCACAGCTGCTCTCAGGAGCTCTGATAGACGAGGCCCAACACCTGGGCAACCTGGGCTTCAACATCTGGACCAAGATGAAGGACATGGTCTCCTACACTCCTGTGATTCTGGACCCAAACACTGCTCATCCATGTCTCATCCTGTCTGAAGAGCTGACCAGTGTGAGACTAGGAGAGAGACAGCAGCTTCCTGATAATCCAGAGAGGTTTGATAAATACCCCTCTGTCCTGGGCTCTGAGGGCTTTAACTCAGGGACTCACAGCTGGGATGTCGAGGTTGGAGACAGTACAGGCTGGTTACTGGGTGTCTTAGCAGAGTCTGTCCAGAGGAAGGGAGAAAAACTGTCTGGGGTATGGATAATAGGGTTCTATCAAGATAAATACTTAGCACGGTCAGCACCAGATCCATCCACTGGTCTCATACTGCAGAAGAAGGTCCAGAGGATCAGAGTGACTCTGGACTGGAACAGAGGAGAGCTGTCGTTCTCTGATGCTGATCCTAACACACACATACACACCTTCACACACACTTTCACTGAAAAGATCTTTCCATTCATTTACACTTGGGATAACGTCCCACTGAAGATATCACCAGTGAAGGTGTGACAGTGGAGCAGAGCAGTTAGTTAGTTAAATTTGGATTTTGAATACGTGTGGTCCTCCATGTTTCCTTCTTCTAACTTGCCGGGGCCGGGAAGCGACGATACCCGTTAGCATTAGCAGCAGCTGTGAGTTGATCATGTGACAGCGAAAACGTGAAAGGCGGAGCAGTACGTCCTGTATGTCCCTCATCGGCTACCGTAGTTCAAGATGGAGCATGAATATGGAGCGTCTACCCCAGTTCATGAGAATGGAAATGTCAAATTTGAATTGATGGTGGTGGTAACAATTCATGATAAAGAACAAGTTTGTGAAGGGCATCACTGATTATGATAATAAAGCCGTTACACACTGGGCCTTTAAAGTTACGTTAAAATCAAGGTTCCATTCTTTTTGTATTTGATGTAATCCAGAAAATGATTGTCTGTAAAAGGGTTTCATTCAGTTTCCATCAGCTCAGTTGTGCTAATGTTGGTGATTTAAATAACATTAATGCTGACTGTACATTCATTCCTGTTTCTCAACAACATAATAAAACATTAACTTTTCTTGTTCGGCATATTCTGTTTTTCAGCGTAATGCTTCAAGTCTGACTGCTTCTGTGAAAAATACAGCAATGATAAAATACAATAATGCTAAAATATGGCAACAGCCTCCAGTTTATCCAACAGTACCATGCCATGCTAATGACTGCTAACGACTACTTGTTTGATGTGTTGCATGTATCTGTTTGACTGGACCAATGGAGCTGGTAATATTTTACATATGGTGAATATTAAACCAGATTTAATCCTTTATTTCTCAAAAAGGTGGAACAGAACGGCTGAATGTCTGCTAACGCTTTAACTGACGGCCTGCAGTGTAATTCTTCCTTAGTGACCGTGTAATTACAGTACAGTGTGTACTAATACACAGATGTAGGTACGAGGAAACAAGATGGGCAGTTAGGAAAATAATATAACAATCTGGGAACGTGGATTGGGATTGGGAATCAAAACGTATACTGTGGTATTTTTAACAACCAGGTTCTTATATGAATATGTTGGGGTGCAGTGTGGGGAATGATGGGCGTTGTTTTAGAGAAGTCATATTCATCTCCTTATGATCCGATACGTAAACCTCACCAAAAACAAAAATTGCTCACATTGTAGTCTGGAACAACGGACATTAGAAGAGGTTGTTGCGGTCTAGATGAGTTTGGCGTGCCTTGAACTGGACCAGTCATGAACCATCTTTGACTTCCCCAGTGAGCACGTGGGCAACGGACTCTGGCTCGTTTATGGTGAACTGAAGACTTGCATTAAAAAGAGATGGATAGTTGTGCAGAGATTCCAGGGAGGAATCATTCCACGTGATGAGGAACTACCATTGCAAACTGGGGAAATGAAGGTACACAAGGCCGGTGTGGCCCCCACCAAAGGAAGAGCAGACATGAATGAAGAGACACAGGGATATGAGTGGCCGTCAGGGACATTATTCAGAATTACCTCTCACACACACGTGAAATGCTCTTACACACACTACTGAAACATTCTCACATAAAAAACTAGAGGATTATTCGCTAATACACACTCCTGAAACTATATATATATATGTATATATATATATATATATATGTATATATATATATATGTGTGTATATATATACTGTATATATAATATATAATATTTCACTATAGTGTGTGAGAGGTGTTTCAGTAAAACCGGAAGGCATTTCAGTGAAAACAGAAGGTGTTTCAGTAGAAAAGGATGAGCTTCCCTTCAACAAAAGTGCGCAATTCACAGCGCGATTCCCGTGTTGATGGTCAACACTAATGTCTACCCAACAGCCTGCAAGCAGCCTAACCGAGGCCGCAGCGTTACTTCACACTGTACTGGGGTCAGCGGAGACCATCACAACCTCGTCAAATGCAACAAATGCAACAGTCGGGCAGCAACCGACCGTGGCAACTTCAAGCCGCGACACACTGGACAGTCACATAGCGTCGCTTTCCCCCTCCGGACAGCACAGCAGCGTGACACTGCCAGCTGCAGATCCAGTCCGGAGAGAGTCTGCGCCGCGTTTTTAAGCGCAACGCTTCAGCTCTTGGACATCAGCCACGAGGAGGAAAAGGTAATTATAAATAGTTTTTTTTCTTCTAAATTATTGTTTAATCCAACGTAACGCAACAAGGCATGGTAGTGAGTTCAACAGTTAGCTGTTAGCCACTACAACCATGCGGGGATTGAGCCCTCACTACCACCCTAATACAGGGTTTCCGCGGGTCCTAAGAGTCTCAGATCTACTGCAAACTTGGAGTATGTCTTGGAGGGGGCTCAGATGGGTACACTGTGGAATTAGGTGCATGTAGGTGCCAGCTAACTTAGTTTCTGCTATGGTAAAATACGCCAATGTGAGTCACGTGGTGGTACGTCAGCAGGTAGTGAAATCAGCTGTTCTTCCCCTGGAGTGTGAATGGCACTTGATATCGATAACATGCATTGACTCGATGTTTTAGGACTGTAGGAACATTTGGCTGTAATAAATATACACAAACCAGCGTTCCTCTCTCTCTCCTCTGCTGCAGCAGAGGGAACAGGACTCATAGCACAACTTGAGTGAGTGAGTTGGACACAGACAAGACAGATAGAAAAGTCTGAGGAACTAGTGAGTCAGAAGGTTATTTTTTGGTGCTGTTATGATAATGAGGTGCTGTAAAAAGAGCAAAGCAGAAAGTGAAAACAAAGCTTACAGTAGATGTGGGTAAGTTTGGAGAAGCAGCAGGAGCAGCGCTGCAGGAAGCTAAGTTATAAACGTAACCTAAGCGCTGTGTAAGAGCAGCTGCAGCTAAACATGTTTTACCCGTTGAAATGTAACTAAAGCTCACCTAAAAGAATTCACGTTTACTGGACTATATCTCTCTCTCCAAAGCCTAATTTCCATTTACTAGTTGTGTCTTTATCACTTCCATTATGTTATGTTATTTCTAAAGACATGTTGCAACATGCACAGTTGGAGTTGGTAGGCAGTGGTGCAGGGGAAGGGGGGGTGCTGGCACCCCAATGGCACACCTTAACGGACACACTTCCTCTCTCCAACAATATTACATGTTCACCTTTTTTCCCTTGGTGTCTCATGGTCCTCCATTTCCAGAATATCTCTGGGATTTTACTAAATTGACTAACTGCCTCACAACATTCAAACTACAGTTGAACATGAAAAAAACTGTTGCATAAGCACGCTGCACACTATCAGTCTTCATATCCAGTAATGAACCAGACCTTTGGAATGAGACACACCTCTGTGTTACAGGTGAAGCAACAGCATTTCCCAGAAAAGGTGTGACAGAGCTCCCCCCCCCCCCCTCACCTGACACATATTTGCATTTTTTTCTTCACAAACCAGGAAACAGTTTGTTTTTGGTCCTCACTACAGAGAGACACACAGACGGAAAACAGACGATCAGATTCACCTTCAGATCAAACTAACAACTTCCTCTGAGTGAGTTCAGCTGCAGGAGAGAAAAGTGGAGAACTACAACCCTGCTGCTTCACCCTGCTGATTCTCCACACACTGAAGGTGAGTTTGACTAAAGACACGTCTCAAAGTGAAAGTAAATTTCAGCGAGTGAGTAGAGGAGGGGGGGAGCCATGACTGACTGTTCTTTCTGTCTGCTGTGTTTTCAGCTTCACTCTGAGACCAAATGGCTTCCAGATCAGAGGAGGATCTCTGCTGTCCGGTCTGTCACGATGTCTTTAGGGATCCTATTATTCTGTCATGTAGCCACAGCTTCTGTAAAGACTGTCTGCAGAGCTGGTGGAGAGAGAAACAAGCTCGAGAGTGTCCAGTCTGTAAAGCGACATCCTCAAAGTCCAAACTACCTTGTAACCTGGCGTTGAAGAACCTGTGTGAGGCCTTCTTACTAGAGAGAGATCAGAGAGCTTCAGAGGCTCTCTGCAGTCTGCACTCTGAGAAACTCAAACTCTTCTGTCTGGACCATCAGCAGCCGGTGTGTGTCGTCTGTCTGCATTCAGAAACACACTCCAACCACAGAATCAGACCCGTCGATGAAGCTGCACGACAACACAGGAAGGAGCTTCAGGAAACTCTGAAGCCCTTAAAGGAGAAGTTAAAGGGTTTTGAACAAGTTAAAGTGAAGTGTGATCAGACAGCAGGACACATAAAGGTCCAGGCCCGACGCACAGAGACGCAGATTAAGGAGCAGTTTAAGAAGCTTCACCAGTTTCTGGAAGAGGAGGAGGAGGCCAGGCTGGCTGCACTGAGGGAGGAAGGGGAGCCCAAGAGTCAGAGGATGAAGGAGAAGATGGAGGCTCTGAGCAGAGAGATAGCAGCTCTTTCAGACTCAGTCAGAGCCACAGAGGAGCAGCTGAGAGCTGAAGACGTCTCATTCCTGATCAACTACAAGGCTGCAGTGGGAAGAGTCCAGCAGCGCCCACTGCTGGAGGATCCACAGCTGCTCTCAGGAGCTCTGATAGACGAGGCCCAACACCTGGGCAACCTGGGCTTCAACATCTGGACCAAGATGAAGGACATGGTCTCCTACACCCCTGTGATTCTGGACCCAAACACTGCTCATCCATGTCTCTGCCTGTCTGAAGACCTGACCAGTGTGAAACTAGGAGAGAGACAGCAGCTTCCTGATAATCCAGAGAGGTTTGATAAATACCCCTTTGTCCTGGGCTCTGAGGGCTTTAACTCAGGGACTCACAGCTGGGATGTCGAGGTTGGAGACAGTACAGTCTGGGCACTGGGTGTCTTAGCAGAGTCTGTCCAGAGGAAGGGAAGCATACTGTCTGGGTTATGGAGAATAATGTTCCATAAAGGTAAATATTCAGCATGGTCACCACTGGATCCAGCCACTGATCTCGTAGTGCAGAAGAAGGTCCAGAGGATCAGAGTGACTCTAGACTGGAACAGAGGAGAGCTGTCGTTCTCTGATGCTGATACTAACACACACATACACACCTTCACACACACTTTCACTGAGAAGATGTTTCCATTCATTTTCACTGGGGATAAAGTCCCACTGAAGATAACACCAGCAAAGGTGTGACAGTGGAGCAGAGCAGTTAGAGATAAAGAGGATCAGGGGCGGCGGTGGGTCAGTGGTCGAGCGGCCTGCCAATCAGAAGGTGGTTCGATCCCTGGCCCTGCAGTCCCATGTTGAAGTTGCCCCCGATGCCCCATCTCAGTGTAAATGTGTGTGAGTGGTGAATGGTTCCTGTACTATGTAGAAGAGCTTTGAGTAGTCGTTAAGACTAGAAAAACACGATATAAATACAGAGCATTTACATTCACGTCATTATATTCATGATGTTTATTTCTTAAAGGGAAAAGTTACTGAATTTAAATTCTCAATGTGCCACTGTCCTCCTTCTGTCTCTAGGGTTAGGGTTTTTTAACATTACATTCATTTAGCTTCAACTTTTATCCAAGAGACTTACAATTCAAACCTAAAAGAATCCTGCATGAACGTTACCTTGATCAAATATGCTGAACTGCTTCATGTGCTGCATTTAGAGGCAATAACATATACAAAACCAATTCCAATAAAGTTGGGACACTGTACAAATTGTGAGTAAAAAAGGAATGGAATAATTTACAAATCTCATAAACTTATATTTTATTCACAGTAGTATATAGATAACATATCAAATGTTGAAAGTGAGACATTTTGAAATGTCATGCCGAATTTTGGCTCATTTTGGTTTTTATGAGAGCTACACATTCCCAAAAAGTTGGGACAGGTACCAATAAGAGGCCGGAAAAGTTAAAATTACAAAAAAGGAACAGCTGGAGGACCAATTTTGCAACTCATTAGGTCAATTTGCAACATGATTGGGTAAAAAAAGAACCTCTCAGAGTGGGGGGGTCTCTCAGAAGTCAAGATGGGCAGAGGATCACCAATTCCCCCAATGCTAGAAAATAGTGGAGCCATATCAGAAAGGAGTTTCTCAGAGAAAAACTGCAAAGAGTTTGAAGTTCTCATCATCTACAGAGCATCATATCATCCAACGATTCAGAGAATCTGGAACAATCTCTGTATAAGGGTCCAGGCCGGAGACCCAGACTGGATGCCTGTGGTCTTCGGGCACTGCATCACATACAGGAATGCTACTGGAATGGAAATCACAACATGGGCTCAGGAATACTTCCAGAAAACATGGTCGGTGACCACAATCCACCGTGCCATTAAAACTCTATAAGTCAAAGAAGAAGCCATATCTAAACAGGATCCAGAAGCCCCGGCGTGTTCTCCGGGCCAAGGCTAATTTAACATGGACTCTGGCAAAGTGGAAAACTGTTCTGTGGTAAGACGAATCAAAATTTGAAGTTTGTTTTGGAAAACTGGGACGCTGTGTCATCCGGACTACAGAGGACAAGAACAACCCAATTTGTTACAGCGCTCAGTTCAGAAGCCTGCATGTCTGATGGTCTGGGGGGGCATGAGTGCATGTGGCATGGGCAGCTTCTACATCTGGAAAGGCACCATCAATGCTGAATGGTACATCCAAGTTCTAGAACAGCATATGCTCCCATCCAGACGTTGTCTCATTCAGGGAACACCTTGCATTTTCCAACATGACAATGCCAGACCACATACTGCATCAATTCCATCCTCATGGCTGAGTAGAAAGATCCGGGGACTTAAATGGCTGCCTGCAGTCCAGATCTTTCACCCATAGAAAACATTTGGCCATCATAAAGAGGAAGATGCAACAAAGAAGATCTAAGACAGCTGAGCAGCTAGAGGCCTGTATTAGACAAGAATGGGACAACATTCCTGTTCTACACTTGTCTCCTCCGTCCCTAGACGTTTGCAGACTGTTATAAAAAGAAGAGGGGACGCCACACAGTGGGAAAAACGGCCTTTTCCCAACTTTTTTGAGATGTGTTGATGCCATGAAATTTGAAGTCAACTTATTTTTCCCTTAAAATTATAAATTTTCTCAGTTTCAACATTTGATATGTCATCTATGTTGTAATGTGAATAAAATTATTGAAATTTGAAACTTCCACATCATTTCATTCTGTTTTTATTCACAATTCCCAACTTTTTTCATTTTAAATTGTTTTTGATGATTGATTATTTGGCTTTTGTTTGTGGAGCCATGAAGAACATCAAGTACTTTGTGGAAGCTGATCTTAATATTAAAAAAAGATGATATATTTAAAAAAACAGCATGTTTATCAGAATGGTTGGTTATTAGTAAATTATAGAGTGTGGTCTAGACCTAGTCTGCCTATCACCAGACCGAGCTTAATCTTTTAAGATTGAACATTAGTCTGGGAGTCTACTCTGTATCGTCTACTGCACAAGAGGCGGGACCAACGGGCAACGTTCAAATGACTCTGTACGCTATTGGATACTCCTTCAACCAATCAGATCAACGATCCGGGTGACGTACTTTGCTGTTGTTATCAACGGGTTGCTGCGGTTCGGTGGCCGCCATGTTGAATGTCAACAAAAAGCTTATTGGTCGCTTCTCTATCGTCATCATGTTAAACCCACCAATAGGGCGGCAGGTGGATGAGCCAGTTTGTGATTGGTCCGCAGGGTAGATAAATGTACAGGTTTCCAGCCTGAGCTGCAGGGGGAAATCATCGCCGCCAGATCTGGGGGGGGTTGACCCAGTCTAGTCTAGACCTCCTCTATCTGTAAAGTGTCTTTACTCTTGTTATGATTTGATATTACAAATAAAATTGAATTTAATTGAATGTTTAAGCCGTCAATCATTGTTCAAACTCTATTTTAAGCTCTAGTCCAGATTATAAAGTTTCAATACAAAAATAAACCTGTTACAGTCTTTCCAAGACTCCTTTTTAATGTTATAATCTATATTGTTTTCATACTTCACTGGGACATTGCTGCAAATACAATGGGGAGAGCCGGGTCGATTGAAACATTCCAGTTTTCTTCGAGTGCGATGATGAGAGACAGACTTCCTCAGGTGGAAACCAGAGCATGTTAACCTCCTCCTATCAGACCGTAGAGCATGTTAACCTCCTCCTATCAGACCGTAGAGCATGTTACCCTCCTCCTATCAGACCATAGAGCATGTTAACCTCCTCCTATCAGACCGTAGAGCATGTTAACCTCCTCCTATCAGACCATAGAGCATGTTACCCTCCTCCTATCAGACCGTAGAGCATGTTAACCTCCTCCTATCAGACCGTAGAGCATGTTACCCTTCTCCTATCAGACCGTAGAGCATGTTACCCTCCTCCTATCAGACCATAGAGCATGTTAACCTCCTCCTATCAGACCATAGAGCATGTTAACCTCCTCCTATCAGACCATAGAGCATGTTACCCTCCTCCTATCAGACCATAGAGCATGTTACCCTCCTCCTATCAGACCATAGAGCATGTTACCCTCCTCCTATCAGACCATAGAGCATGTTACCCTCCTCCTATCAGACCGTAGAGCATGTTACCCTCCTCCTATCAGACCGTAGAGCATGTTACCCTCCTCCTATCAGACCATAGAGCATGTTACCCTCCTCCTATCAGACCATAGAGCATGTTACCCTCCTCCTATCAGACCGTAGAGCATGTTACCCTCCTCCTATCAGACCGTAGAGCATGTTACCCTCCTCCTATCAGACCATAGAGCATGTTAACCTCCTCCTATCAGACCATAGAGCATGTTACCCACCTCCTATCAGACCATAGAGCATGTTACCCTCCTCCTATCAGACCATAGAGCATGTTAACCTCCTCCTATCAGACCATAGAGCATGTTACCCACCTCCTATCAGACCATAGAGCATGTTACCCTCCTCCTATCAGACCATAGAGCATGTTAACCTCCTCCTATCAGACCATAGAGCATGTTAACCTCCTCCTATCAGACCATAGAGCATGTTAACCTCCTCCTATCAGACCATAGAGCATATTAACCTCCTCCTATCAGACCATAGAGCATGTTACCCTCCTCCTATCAGACCGTAGAGCATGTTAACCTCCTCCTATCAGACGATAGAGCATGTTAACGTCCTATCAGCCAAATATCTCCCTGTTATTTCCTTTCATCGCGGAGTTAGGAACAAACTTCCTCTCTCTAACAATATTCCACGTTCAACTTTTTTCCCTTGATGTCTCATGGTCCTCCATTTCCAGAATATCTCTGGGATTTTACTAAATTGACTAACTGCCTCACAACATTCAAACTACAGTTGAACATGAACAAAACTGTTGCATAAGCACGCTGCACACTATCAGTCTTCATATCCAGTAATGAACCAGACCTTTGGAATGAGACACACCTCTGTGTTACAGGTGAAGCAACAGCATTTCCCAGAAAAGGTGTGACAGAGCTCCCCCCCCCTCACCTGACACACTTTAGCATTTCCTAGGATGGCTAAGGCATGTCCCGCCCTACTCTGCCTTTGATTGGCTTACCCTCACCCTAACCTTAACCAATCTCACTCTTCATCTTAAAACCCAACCAATCCAACCAATTAAGGCAACAAATACTAGCCAATCAGAGGAAGAGTAGGGCGGGTCATGCCTTCACTGTCATAGGAATGGTCACGCCTTCACAAACCAGGAAACAGTTTGTTTTTGGTCCTCACTACAGAGAGACACACAGACGGAAAACAGACGATCAGATTCACCTTCAGATCAAACTAACAACTTCCTCTGAGTGAGTTCAGCTGCAGGAGAGAAAAGTGGAGAACTACAACCCTGCTGCTCCAACCTGCTGATTCTCCACACACTGAAGGTGAGTTTGACTAAAGACAAAGGCTGAACCCCATTTCTCCATCTTACCCCTTACCCCTTGGCGCTTGAAACCAAGGGGTAAGGGGTAGGGGTGAAAACACCCCCCTATGAAATGGGACACCACTTGGTGACATCACCATACAGTATTGATCACAAACTTCCAAGATGGCGTCTCTGTCTATGTCAAATGCGGTTTGGACAAAAGTGTCACATTCATTTATATATTAATATATTTTATGTTCACTTTGGTGCAGAGGCAGATGTTATATGTATAGTACTTAGGTCTGTTTGCAATACATGTGTGTACACACACACACGGTGTGTTGTATATCTGTTTCAGTTATCACCGTTTTGAATGTCATTGATGTCCAGAAAAACATTTTGTTATCAAAAATATGTCTTTATTGCCTAATAAATTAAACATAACAGGCAAAAACTTTACATAACATATATTATATTACAGAACCATTATCAACTATTAGAACCATAACTTACATGTTACACACATAAAAAGACTTAAAATGTGTAAAACAAAAAAAAAAGACACAAGACCACAAACAAACAAATTAACTACAGCTGTTTTGATGTTCCAGACCAGTCTGATGCCTGTTGGCCAGTAACCCCCCCCCCAATGCTATAATGAACGAGTACAACATGAACACATGATTTAAGAAACTTCTGCTCGTTTTCAGCTCCAAAGTGGACCAGCTGCTGGGTTCTCCTGGTCCCTGTCTGATACAGGGCGGTATATATAAAGCACGTAGCGATGTATCATAGACGTTAATATTAATATATACAATCTATGCGATGTATACAGTCCTTTCAAGGCAGAGAAATGCGGGACTGTTGTTCAAATCAACGTTAACGTTAGCGGTTCGCAATTAGCATTAGCGCAAGCTAGCGATTTTTTTAAAGAAAATTAAGAACATGGTTGCAAGTACATATGTACAGGACTACATAGACCACAAAACAAGACTGTCGTAACTTTTAAATCAATTATTTAAGCCAAAAATACTTCCATTTCTGGGTCTCTCTGGTCGATGCAGCAGCCATTGTTGCTTGCTGTACAAAAGCCCTCGTTTACAAGTCAGCTCTCGCCTCACTTGGTTTCAAGGGGTATACAGCCCTCGGTCTTAGCCCTACCCCTCGTTCAAAAAGAGTAATGGGACAGCACTAGGTCCTGTGTGAACGCGCAAAAACGAGGGGAAGGGGTAAGATAGAGAAATGAGATTCAGCCAAAGTGAAAGTTAATTCAGGGAAGTGAGTAGAGGAGGGAGGGGAGCCATGACTGACTGTTCTTTCTGTCTGCTGTGTTTTCAGCTTCACTCTGAGACCAAATGGCTTCCAGATCAGAGGAGGATCTCTGCTGTACGGTCTGTCACGATATCTTTAGGGATCCTGTTGTTCTGTCATGTAGCCACAGCTTCTGTAAAGACTGTCTGCAGAGCTGGTGGACAGAGAAACAAGCTCGAGAGTGTCCAACCTGTAAGGCAACATCTTCAAAGTCAAAACCACCTTGTAACCTGGCGTTGAAGAACCTGTGTGAGGCCTTCTTACTGGAGAGAGATCAGAGAGCTTCAGAGGCTCTCTGCAGTCTGCACTCTGAGAAACTCAAACTCTTCTGTCTGGACCATCAGCAGCCGGTGTGTGTCATCTGCAGAGATTCAGAAAAACACATCGACCACAAATTCAGACCCATCAATGAATCTGCGCAACACAACAGGAAGGAGCTTCAGGAAACTCTGGAGCCCTTAAAGGAGAAGTTAAAGGGTTTTGAACAAGTTAAAGTGAAGTTTGATCAGACAGCAGGACACATAAAGGTCCAGGCCCAACGCACAGAGACGCAGATTAAGGAGCAGTTTAAGAAGCTTCACCAGTTTCTGGAAGAGGAAGAGGAGGCCAGGCTGGCTGCACTGAGGGAGGAAGAGGAGCAGAAGAGTCAGAGGATGAAGGAGAAGATGGAGGCTCTGAGCAGAGAGATAGCAGCTCTTTCAGACTCAGTCAGAGCCACAGAGGAGCAGCTGAGAGCTGAAGACGTCTCATTCCTGGTCAACTACAAGGCTGCAGTGGGAAGAGTCCAGCAGCGCCCCCTGCTGGAGGATCCACAGCTGCTCTCAGGAGCTCTGATAGACGAGGCCCAACACCTGGGCAACCTGGGCTTCAACATCTGGACCAAGATGAAGGACATGGTCTCCTACACTCCTGTGATTCTGGACCCAAACACTGCTCATCCATGTCTCATCCTGTCTGAAGACCTGACCAGTGTGAGACGAGGAAAGAGACAGCAGCTTCCTGATAATCCAGAGAGGTTTGATAAATGCCCCATTGTCTTGGGCACTCAGGGCTTTAACTCAGGGATTCACAGCTGGGATGTCGAAGTTGGAGACAGCACACACTGGTTACTGGGTGTGTTAGCAGAGTCTGTCCAGAGGAAGGAAGTCATACTGTCTGGGGTATGGAGAATATTGTTCCATCAAGGTAAATACTCAGCACGGTCAGGACCACCTCCACCCACTGATCTCGTAGTGCAGAAGAAAGTCCAGAGGATCAGAGTGACTCTGGACTGGAACAGAGGAGAGCTGTCGTTCTCTGATGCTGATACTAACACACACATACACACCTTCACACACACTTTCACTGAGAAGATGTTTCCATTAATTTTGACTACGGCTAAAGTCCCACTGAAGATATCACCAGTGAAGGTGTGACAGTGGAGCAGAGCAGTTAGAGATAAAGAGGATCAGGGGCGGCGGTGGCTCAGTGGTAGAGCGGTCTGCCAATCAGAAGGTGGTTCGATCCCTGGCCCTGCAGTCCCATGTTGAAGTTGCCCCCGATGCCCCATCGCAGTGTAAATGTGTGTGAGTGGTGAACGGTTCCTGTACTATGTAGAAGAGCTTTGAGTAGTCGTTAAGACTAGAAAAACACTATATAAATACAGAGCATTTACATTCACGTCATTATATTCATGATGTTTATTTCTTAAAGGGAAAAGTTACTGAATTTAAATTCTCAATGTGCCACTGTCCTCCTTCTGTCTCTAGGGTTAGGGGTTTTTAACATTACATTCATTTAGCTTCAACTTTTATCCAAGAGACTTACGATTCAAACCTAAAAGAATCCTGCATGAACGTTACCTTGATCAAATATTTAAAAAATTATTAATATTAAAAAAAAGATATTTCAACAACAGCATGTTTATCAGAATGGTTGGTTATTAGTAAATTATAGAGTGTGGTCTAGACCTAGTCTGGCTACCACCAGACCGAGCTTAATCTTTTAAGATTGAACATTAGTCTGGGAGTCTACTCTGTATCGTCTACTGCACAAGAGGCGGGACCAACGGGCAACGTTCAAATGACTCTGTACGCTATTGGATACTCCTTCAACCAATCAGATCAACGATCCGGGTGACGTACTTTGCTGTTGTTATCAACGGGTTGCTGCGGTTCGGTGGCCGCCATGTTGAATGTCAACAAAAAGCTGATTGGTCGCTTCTCTATCGTCATCATGTTAAACCCACCAATAGGGCGGCAGGTGGATAAGCCAGTTTGTGATTGGTCCGCAGGGTAGATAAATGTACAGGTTTCCAGCCTGAGCTGCAGGGGGAAATCATCGCCGGCAGATCTGGGCGGGGGTGACCCAGTCTAGTCTAGACCTCCTCTATCTGTAAAGTGTCTTTACTCTTGTTATGATTTGATATTTCAAATAAAGTTGAATTAATTTGAATGTTTAAGCAGTCAATCATTGTTTAAACTCTATTTTAAGCAATAGTCCAGATTATAAAGTTGGCCGATCAACAAATATTTAAAAAAATAAAATAAAAGGACGTCAAAGGACTTTAAGTTTCATATCTTAAGTTTGTATTTTTCTACATTTTATTAATCAGAACTTTAATATATTTTGATGTTCTGTTGTTACAATAAAACAAATTATTATCATGTTATTTTAGTGAGAATTCATAAATAACTTCAAATAACTAATGTTAGGTTTTGTCACGCGTTTCTGGATTTTTTATAATATATATCGGCCGGCAGATTTTTAAATCACCAAATATGTGTATCTGTATCAGCCTTAATAATCCTTCATGGGTCGGGCTCTACTGGACACATAACCATCACATACAGTATAAACACTGCATGCAACAGTACTACTACGTACACAGAGGAAAAAGTACATAATTTAGGGGAACTGTGTGTACTGGTAGAACAAATAATATTGGGCCGACTCATCACACTATCGCTCTACTGTGACACGTCACGGTCAACAACCTCCACGAGGGGGGGCGGCGTAAAGTCTCAAAAAGAAAGTGTGGAAGTTGATGTGACGATCCATTTTTTGCCAAAATAGAGGAAATAAAAGTTCATCAGAAAAACTCCAAATGACACATTGCATTGCCATGAAAGGACGGCATCAGTAGGACCAGAGCCCGTCTGTCCAGTCCCGTTTCGGAGCAGCTGGTCTAACATACTGCATATAGACCCCTAAAGGGGTATTTCAGGAAAATACCACCAGGGAGATTTATTATGCACATCTGGTACATTTACACTGCACATAATCTCACAGATGCCCTACAACTGTTTATGGACTTGCATATATTCATTTAGCATCAGGGCTATTGCAATCTAACAAGTATGAAGTAAAAATACCGTTTTTATTTCTAAAACACATTATTGTAGCAGTAAAAACAGCTGAGCAATGCAACACTACCAGCTGTTGGGTTCCATGCAGCGGACAAACAGATTAAAATAGCATGAAGGCTGCGTGAGAACAGACGCAGATTATAAGGTAATAAATAAGAAAAACACTCTTCATAAGCTTTATGAGGGCCGTGAAAACAAAGAAAGTCTTTAAAAGGAATATTACACACACACACACACACACACACACACACACACACACACACACACACACACACACAAACTTAATATGGTCACTCACACACACACACACACACACACACACACACACACACACACTTAATATGGTCACACACACACACACACACACACACACACACACACACACACACACAAACTTAATATGGTCACACACACACACACACACACACACACACACACACACACACACTTAATATGGTCACTCACACACACACACACACACACTAGTTATGCTTTACACATTAAGACCCCCCCCCACACACACACAGACACACATAAGGTTATAATTCATGTCCCAGCGAGGATGTCCCAGCGAGGACGTCCTAGCGAGGATGTCCCAGTCCGTCCTCCAAAAGTGATTTTCTAGCCTGGAGTGGGAGGTGAGGGATGGGGGACTCCAACCCCCCCCTCCCAGAACCTCCTCTGGGGGCCGACTAACCTCAGGTGACCCATTATGAGTCATATTGGAGTTAATGACATTCATATGAGCAGCTTGTGTATTTAAATAAAAGCATGCAAAGTTATTACTGCAGCGTAGAAGATGGGAGAGGACTTCCTGTGTTACGTAAGGTCACGTGATGCAAACCGTCCATAAATTAATACTTTTTTCTTAGTTTTTATCAAAGTAGAAGAAAAACTTCTCAGAAATATCCTGAAATTGGGAAACCGACAGTTAACTGTACGCAGCTCGTTGGTTTAATATAAATATCTGTTCAACAAATCTGTCTTTGTCTTTCAGATATTGGGTACAAGCGACCGAAATGGGTTTCCTCAGGAGGGGGGCTGGTCTCCTCAGGAGGGGGGGCTGGTGTCTCCTCAGGAGTGGGGGCTGGTGTCTCCCTTAGAGATCGGGTGAGAAGGTCAGTCCTCCAAGAGGAGCTCGGAGTAGAGCTGCTGCTCCTTCACGTCAAAAGGAGGCAGTTGAGATGGTTCGGGAATCTGGTGAGGATGCCTCCTGGGGGGGGTCCCTATAGGAGGTGGTCCAGGCATGTCCAGCTGGGAGGAGGCCTCGGGGAAGACCCAGGACTAGGTGGATGGACGTCCAGCTGGGAGGAGGCCTTGGGGAGGACCCAGGACTAGGTGGAGGGACATCCAGCTGGGAGGAGGCTTTGGGGAGGACCCTGGACTAGGTGGAGGGACGTCCAGCTGGGAGGAGGCCTCGAGGAAGACCCAGGACTAAGTGGAGGGACGTCCAGCTGGTAGGAGGCCTCGGGGAAGACCCAGGACTAGGTGGAGAGATTATATCTCCAACCTGGCCTGAGAACGCCTCGGGATCCCCCAGTCGGAGCTGGTTGATGTGGCTCGGGAAAGGGAAGTTTGGGGTCCCCTGCTGGAGCTGCTGCCCCCGAGACCCGATACCGGATAAGAGGACGAAGATGGATGGATGGATATTGGAAAAGTGAGCATACCTTGGTCAATACAGTCCAGTCTGTGATTATCATCAACATCCATTCCTTTAATTTTAGCTTTTCTAACTCAAACATTAGGTATAATTTCCTGTAAATGAGGTTTATTGACCATAAATTCCAAAAATAACTAAAACTAAAGTTAATAAGTGTTGAAAACGTTAAAAGAAGTGACAAACATTGAAAAAATGCGTCTCAAGAATGGACAAAAACGTGAGAAAACGTTAAAAACATTGATAAACAGCAACATAAGTGTTGATTTTTCCATTTGGACGGGAAGACAACACGAGTGTCTCGACAGAGACGTCGTGAGGCTGAACCTCAAGACGTGAAGGCAGAGAGGACGGAGGGGAAAGTAAGAAGGGATGAAGATTAAATAGACGGATAGATTAAGCCGACTGGGAGAGGAGAGGCCAGACGGGCGGCGGGGGGTTACAAGAGGACAGCGAGGGAAGACAGAGGACGGACAGAAGGATTACAGCGAGGATGTGGAGGGTGAGGAGCGTCTATTAGAGCTTTGTGAACAGAAGTACTTCATTAAACTCGGTCGATGTCGCCGGTTAATGACATATACACACACACACACACACACATATATATATATGTATATAACCTTGTGGGGTGGTATGTGTCATCCTCAACCTCGGGTCCTCTACCAGAGGCCTGGGAGTTTGAGGGTTCTGCGCAGTATCTTAGCTGTTCCTAGGACTGCACTCTTCTGGACAGAGACCTCTGATGTTTTACCTGGAATCTGCTGGAGCCACTCTCCCAGTTTGGGGGTCCCAGCCCCCAGTGCTCCGATTACCACCGGCACCACTGTTGCTCTTACTTTCCACATCTTTTCTAGCTCCTCTTTCAGCCCTTGGTATTTCTCAATCTTCTCGTGTTCCTTCTTCTTGATGTTGCTGTCGCTTGGGATCGCCACATCTATCACTACTGCCTTCTTCTGCTGTTTGTCGATCAACACGATGTCTGGTTGGTTAGCCATCACCAGTTTGTCAGTCTGGATCTTGAAGTCCCACAGGATCTTAGCTCGGTCGTTCTCGACTACCTTAGGAGGTGTCTTCCATTTGGACCTTGGGACTTCCAGCCCGTCCTTGTGGCAGATGTTCCTGTACACTATGACAGCTACCTGGTTATGGCGGTCCATGTTTCCATTATAGCTCCTAGATAGCTCAGTGGTTAGTGCCACAGACTTCGATACAGGTGGTCGTTGGTTCGATCCCCAGGTCCTTAATGCTACTGGCCTACCTCAAGCATGAGTGAAACCCGGGTTGCCCGGGTTAACAAGGTTCGCGTCAGGTGCTAGGGAACCAGGGAAATCTGATGAGAAATGGGCTACTGGAACAAGACATACATGGACTAGAGCAGAAAACATATATATATATATATATATATATATATACACTAGTTTAACTCAGGGCCCGAATTTATCAGACCTCTGAGAATTGAGCTCAAGACCAAGAATTACAATAAAAAAATATTTGCAAGGCAATCGTACACAGTTACCGTCTCCACTGTCCCCTCTGTCCCCACGGTCTCCTCCGTCCCCATCATCCATATAGTCCCCTCCGTCCCCACTGTCCCTATCATCCATATAATCCCGTCCCCTCCGTCCCTATCATCCCCATCGTCCATATTGTCCCCTCAGTTACCAAGCAACTTGCTCCAACTTGTATGAATAAGTTGTGTGAATAATAACATGCATGTTCAGAGCAGAAAGAGCCAATCAGAGGCAAGGATTTACCCTACAGCCGACATAAGTTTATTCCTAAAAAGGTGCAAAAAACACATGTACATTTTCCAAAAAAGCTATTAGTATTAATGTGAAATCCTAAATATCTTAAGTAGCAATTAATAAAATGTAAGAAAAACATGTAAAAACATGATTTTAACATATTTACAATATATAAATGATGGGATGAAATATTAAGAAATGGTCAGAAATGGAAATAAAATTCTACTGCGAGAAAGTCTGCTGCTGGTAGAAAAAGTACGTCAAAGAACTTGAGTATGATTTCAAAATTAATGTTATTTTGCACATCTGCTACATGCCATTAAAATAGAAAAGTGGGAAAATATCCAATAAAATGTTGAAATAAAATAACAAAAAAGGGGCTAAAATCATTCTGATTTCCTTTGCTTCATAAAACGTATTTCTCATCATAAATTATATATTTGTACAGGTGTTCGAGACTCAAAGGTCCCAAAATCATCTATCTATCTATATATATATATATATATATATATATATATATATATATATATATATATATATATATATATATATATATATATTAATATATATAGAGATATATATATATATATATATATATATATATTATATAATATATGCTGTGTAACCTTTAGCCTACTTTAGCGTCCACATGATACAAGCCTTCCGTATCGGATATTTTCAAGATAATTCTTTTTTTGGTTTCCTCCACACAGTTGCTAGTAGCAAAGGAGGACACGGAGGATTAAAACCCCACGATGGACTCTTCAGAAGTATCTTCACTCGAGTTTCTGTGCGGAAACGTCTGAGAAATCAACGAGCGTTGCGTTATTTAGCTTCGTAGCATCTCAATTAGCTTGAATGTAACGCACGTTCATTAATTATTAACATTGTTAACTTTTCCCCAACTGTATGTATCTAATATCTAGATATTTATATTGTATATATTTTTAAGACTTGGTGTATTTATATTCATCACTCTACATGCTCTGCACACCCATTTAAGCATTTCATTATTTTTCATTCATTTAACTAATATCTCGACTTTTCCACATTGTTTTTAACCCTCATGTTGTCCTCGGGTCAAATTGACCCGTTTCTAAGTGTTTTATATCAGAAATATTAGACTTCTTTCAACCAAATTACCAAAAAATAACATGGATGATTACTTTCATTGAATTTTCTGGGTGTTTTGTTGAATCTTATAGCATTTGAATTCTTTTTTTTATGGTTTCCAAACAGTATCCGGACTATATTCTGACATCTACCCATCTGAGATCCACTCAACATCCTCTGATCATGGCTTTTAGTCAAAATAATTCATAATTTCTGCCTTTTTAACTAAAACCATATGTATATTTTGATATAAATGAGGTTTGTTGACCATGAATTCCAAGAATAAGTGTAAAACCTGTTATTAAACCAGCTCAGGTATTTTTTTAAAAGCACCAAAAGCTGGAAAAAGTGACAAATAAATCAGAAAAAGCGACAAAAACATTTGAAAAAGTGACAAATAAATCAGAAAAAGGCCAACTTCTTGGTTCATGGTTAACGGGAAGACAACACGAGGGTTAATAATTTTTAAATAATTGTATTTTTTTAAGCTGTAAACTTAATTTTCACGTAATTTCGTACTGCAGCGCGGTATGACAACAAAGACATCTTGATATCACAGTTATGTACTGAAGCTTTAATATTTTCCATGTTAGCGTGTCATGCAGTGTAACTTTCTTCTTCCTCCCTCCCCCTTTCCCTTCCTTCCCTCTTCCTTTCCTCCCTCCCCTTTTCCCTTCCTTTCCTCTTCCTTTCCTCCCTCTCCTCCCTCCCCTCCTTTCTTCCTCCCTCATTCCTTCCTTCCACCTTCCACCTTCCTTCCTCCCTCCATCCCTCCTTCCTCCCTCACTTTGTGCCTTCCTCCCTCCTTCTTTCCTTCCACCTTCCTTCCTTTCTTCCTCCCTCCCTCTGCCTTCTCTCCTACTTCTTACCTCCACTTCTTCCTTGCTCCCCTCCTTCCCCGCCTTCCTCCCTCCTTCCTTCCCTCTTTCCTCCCTCCCTCCCTCTCTCCCTTCCTTCCCTCTTTCCAACCTCCCCTCCTTCCTCCCTCCTTCCCCTCCTTCCTCCCTCCCTCTATCCCTTCATTCCTTCCTTACTCACTCCCTCTCCTCCTTCCCCTCCTTCCTCCCTCCCTCTCTCCCTTCATTCCTTCCTTCCTCCCTCCCCTCCTCCCCTCCTCCCTCTCTCCCTTCATTCCTTTCTTTCTCCCTCCCCTCCTCGGACTCGGTCTCAATAAAAGTAAAGGTCTGATAAATCTGAGCCCTGGTTGTGTGCAGCTTGTTGAATATGAGCCAATATGTTTTAAAATAAAGAGATAACGCCATTAAACACATGTATTATATCATTATACGCCGATGACGAGCTAGTCTACATTTCCAAAAACCCGTCGCTCCAAGCTGTCTGAATCAACGCTGGGGGAGGTTTTAAGCTCACAAAGGTCTGAGTTAATGGTGATGAAGATGCTTGTTGTTGTGGATGGTGAAAGAAAGAGAGAAGAAGATCCTCTTTGACAGTTTCACATATGTGTAAAACTGTCAAAATCTCTAAGAAATAAATCTGTAAAATAACAGAAAGCGTACCGGCAGCTCATTATTCGGACTTTCTTACTGTGTCAATGGTAAAAAAAAACATTACACTTTCTGTTATATTGTAAATTAACAGAAATATACCTGTGAAACACATACAAGGGACAATTTCTGTCATATATACAACTGTTAATTTACAGATATTTCTTAGAGTGTACAACTATAAATAAATTAAGTAAAATTCACAGATCCACGGAAATATCCTTGGTTTTCTTTTTGTTATGGCCTTTTCTACCTATATTTTTATCTTCAAGTTTGATATTTATTAAATGAATTCTTTTCTCTTTTTCCATAATAAGTAGTTCAAGTTGTTTTATGGTGGTTTCTGGCTTTGAGGAGTATATTGGGTTTTGTCTCCAAATCATCTTTCCTTCTTATTTTCACTGAGAAGAGTCATGTTGCAGGTCCAAGAAAATATAGTCAAACAAAGTTCAGCGTCGCTTGTAAGACCCCATTTCACTTAACCAGCGAGGTTGTTGACGAATCAGGTGTGTCATCCATCCTCAGCCAATCAGATCTTCCCGCTGGAGTCTTTGCGGACTTGTTCTCCCTGTACTCGGCTATGTTTCTGCCCGGTGAGAACCGGAAAAAAGCCAAAATCAGTAGCTGTTTTACACTAAAGTACACACACACACACACACACACACACACACACACACACACACACACACACACACACACACACACACACACACACACACACACACACAGTGAGCCAATGTCTGAATCTTCTCTTGCAAGGCATCTTCAGTGTCCGCACTTTTGTCAGTAGTTTGCACAATTAGCGTCTTTCAGCGTTGACTTTCCAGTGTTTTTTTTAGCTAGCGATCCATTAGCCAACACAAGCTAGCTTAAGCTAACAGTACGGAGTTGCTTGACCCCCCTTACATCCACGACCTTTGACCTCCTTTAAAAAAGGAAAGTTGCCTGTCATACCCACTCCTGCACGGGGTATTTGTAATAGTGCTGAGTCATGGTGTTCTGCTGCACTCCTTTGTTTTTAAACTGGAATATGGTGTACACCAGCACCAGGATGCACAGCGACAGGATGCAGGGGATCACCACGGCGATGGCATTGACCGTCGTCGGGACATCGTTGATGGTCACCATGATGTCCACGTCGTCCAGGGGCAGCTGGCGGTCTCCGCGGTTACCCTTGCTGCCGGAGCGCTCCATGTCGGACTGGTCGCAGCCCATCCAGTCGCGCAGGATGGACTTCGGATACCCGGGCTCCACCGTCAGCTTCTGGTTGTCGAACTTCCAGTAATCCTTCCCCTTGTAGAAGTAGGTGTAGTCTGGAGGTGGGAGGGAGGGAGGAGAGGAGGGAGGACAGGAGGGAGAGAGGAGGGGGGGGTGAAAGGAAGGAAGGAAGGGAGGGAGGAAGGAGGGGGAGGAGGAGATGGAGGAAGGAAGGGAGGAGGGGAGGGAGGAAGGCAGGGATGGAGGAAAGAAGGAAGGGAGAGAGGGAGAGAGGAGGGGAGGGTGAAAGGAAGGAAGGAAAGGAGGAGGGGAGTAAGAAAGGAGGGGAAGGAGGAGATGGAGGGAAGAAGGGAGGAGGGGAGGGAGGAAGGAGGGGAAGGAGGAGATGGAGGAAGGAAGGGAGGAGGGGAGGGAGGGAAGAAGGAAGGGAGAGAAGGAGGGAGGAAGAAAGGAAGAAAGGAAGGTGGAAGGAGGGAGGAAGGCAGGGAAGAAGGAAGGAAGGAGGGGAGGCAGGAAAGAAGGAAGGGAGAGATGGAGGGAGAGAGGAAGAAAGGAAGGAGGGAGGAGGGAGGAAATAGGGGAGGTAAGAAAAAAAGGAAGGAAAGGAGAGAGGGAGGGATGGAGGGAGGAAGAAAGGAGGGGAGGCAGGAAAGAAGGAAGGGAGAGAGGGAGGGAGGATGAAAGGAAGGTGGAAGGAGGGAGGAGGGAGGAAGGCACAGAGGGAGGAAGCAGGGGAAGTAAGAAAAAAAGGAAGGAAAGGAGAGAGGGAGGGATGGAGGGAGGAAGAAAGGATGGAAGGTGGAAGGAAGGAAGGAGGGAGGAAGGCACGAACGGAGGGAGTGAGGGAGGGAGGACAGAAGGGAGAAAAGAAGGAATAAAAGGAGGAAGGAAGAAAGGAGGGGAGGGAGGAGAGGGAGGTAGTAAAGAGGGAAGGATAAGAAATTATTAATCATTAGCATCTTGTATGCTAACTAAGTGTTGCATGCGCGACTCAAATCGGCACTGTCCTCACACCGGGACACCGGGGACATCGGGGGGTGACAGAGACAAACGGGGGTGACAGAGACAAACAGGGGGGTGACAGAGACAAACAGGGGGGTGACAGAGACAAACAGGGGGGTGACAGAGACAAACGGGGGTGACAGAGACAAACAAGGGGGTGACAGAGACAAACGGGGGTGACAGAGACAAACAGGGGGTGACAGAGACAAACAGGGGGTGACAGAGACAAACAGGGGGTGACAGAGACAAACAGGGGGTGACAGAGACAAACGGGGAGTGACAGAGACAAACAGGGGGGTGACAGAGACAAACAGGGGGGTGACAGAGACAAACAGGGGGTGACAGAGACAAACAAGGGGGTGACAGAGACAAACAGGGGGTTCACAGAGACAAACAGGGGGGTGACAGAGACAAACAGGGGGTTCACAGAGACAAACGGGGGAGTGACAGAGACAAACAGGGGGGTGACAGAGACAAACAGGGGGTTCACAGAGACAAACAGGGGGTGACAGAGACAAACAGGGGGGTGACAGAGACAAACAGGGGGTGACAGAGACAAACGGGGTGACAGAGACAAACAGGGGGGTGGCAGAGACAAACAGGGGAGTGACAAGACAAACAGGGGTGACAGAGACAAACAGGGGGGTGACAGAGACAAACAGGGGGGGACAGAGACAAACAGGGGGTGACAGAGACAAACGGGGGTGACAGAGACAAACAGGGGGTGACAGAGACAAACAGGGGGTGACAGAGACAAACAGGGGGTTCACAGAGACAAACAAGGGGGTGACAGAGACAAACAGGGGGGTGACAGAGACAAACAGGGGGTGACAGAGACAAACGGGGGGGGACAGAGACAAACAGGGGGGTGACAGAGACAAACAGGGAGGGACAGAGACAAACAGGGGGGTGACAGAGACAAACAGGGGGTGACAGAGACAAACAGGGGGGTGACAGAGACAAACAGGGGAGGGACAGAGACAAACAGGGGGTGACAGAGACAAACAGGGGGTGACAGAGACAAACAGGGGGTGACAGAGACAAACAGGAGGGACAGAGACAAACAGGGGGTGACAGAGACAAACAGGGAGGGACAGAGACAAACAGGAGGGACAGAGACAAACAGGGGGGTGACAGAGACAAACAGGGGGGTGACAGAGACAAACAGGGGGGTGACAGAGACAAACAGGGGAGGGACAGAGACAAACAGGGGGGTGACAGAGACAAACAGGGGGGTGACAGAGACAAACAGGGGGGTGACAGAGACAAACAGGGGGGTGACAGAGACAAACAGGGGGGTGACAGAGACAAACAGGGGTGATGGAGACAAACAGGGGAGTGACAGAGACAAACAGCGGGGTGACAGAGACAAACAGGGGAGTGACAGAGACAAACAGGGGAGTGACAGAGACAAACAGGGGGGTGACAGAGACAAACAGGGGGGTGACAGAGACAAACAGGGGAGTGACAGAGACAAACAGGGGGTGACAGAGACAAACAGGGGAGGGACAGAGACAAACAGGGGGTTACAGAGACAAACAGGGGAGGGACAGAGACAAACAGGGGAGGGACAGAGACAAACAGGGGGGTGACAGAGACAAACAGGGGAGGGACAGAGACAAACAGGAGGGACAGAGACAAACAGGGGGTGACAGAGACAAACAGGGGGTTACAGAGACAAACAGGGGGGTGACAGAGACAAACAGGGGGTGACAGAGACAAACAGGGGGTGACAGAGACAAACAGGGGGTGACAGAGACAAACAGGGGTGATGGAGACAAACAGGGGAGTGACAGAGACAAACAGCGGGGTGACAGAGACAAACAGGGGAGTGACAGAGACAAACAGGGGAGTGACAGAGACAAACAGGGGGTGACAGAGACAAACAGGGAGTGACAGAGACAAACAGGGGGTGACAGAGACAAACAGGGGAGGGACAGAGACAAACAGGGGGTTACAGAGACAAACAGGGAGGGACAGAGACAAACAGGGAGGGACAGAGACAAACAGGGGGGTGACAGAGACAAACAGGGGAGGGACAGAGACAAACAGGGGAGGGACAGAGACAAACAGGGGGGTGACAGAGACAAACAGGGGGTTACAGAGACAAACAGGGGGGTGACAGAGACAAACAGGGGGGTGACAGAGACAAACAAGGGGGTGACAGAGACAAACAGGGGGGTGACAGAGACAAACAGGGGGGTGACAGAGACAAACAGGGGGTGACAGAGACAAACAGGGGGTGACAGAGACAAACAGGGGTGACAGAGACAAACAGGGGTGACAGAGACAAACAGGGGGTGACAGAGACAAACAGGGGGGTGACAGAGACAAACAGGACAGACAATAAGTCCATGTCCTCGGCTTGCTTCTCTCAGCGGTGACGCAGACTCTCGTAACGGGCAAAACGATTTAGATCGTGACACAGCGGTTACAGTACTTAAGTGGTTGCTATATTGAAGGGCAATGTTATGTAATGCTTGACACACACACACACACACACACACACACTGCAGCTGGGAGACAAATGGGACTGTGTGTGTGTGTGTGTGTGTGTGTGTGTGTGTGTGTGTGTGTGTGTGTGTGTGTGTGTGTGTGTGTAAGAGAAAACTGAAGTGATTCACCAACAACACATACAGAGAGATGTGATGAAAAGCTAAAAAACTGCAGATACAATAAAGTGTGTTCTATCTATCTATCTATCTATCTATCTATCTATCTATCTATCTATCTATCTATCTATCTATCTATCTATCTATCTATCTATCTATCTATCTATCTATCTATCCATCCATCCATCCATCCATCCATCCATCCATCCATCCATCCATCCATCCATCCATCCATCCATCCATCCATCCATCCATCTTCAATTCAATTTTATTTATAGTATCAATTCATAACAAGAGTTATCTGGAGACACTTTACAGATAGAGTAGGTCTAGACCACACTCCATAATTTACAAGGACCCAACAGTTCTAGTAGTTTCCTCCAGAGCAAGCAACAGTGGGACAGTGGCGAGGAAAAACTCCCTTTTAGGAAGAAACCTGGGACAGACCCAGACCCAGACCCAGACCCAGACCCAGGCCCAGGCCCAGACCCAGACCCAGGCTCTTGGTAGGCGGTGTCTGTCGACCGGTTGGGGTTAGAATGAAGAGTGGCAATAACAGTCACAAAAAATAGTAGTTTGTAGTATTTCTTTGTAGTAGTTCATGGCATAGCAGGTCACTGTGCAGCATTACAAGGCCCAGCAGGACGTAGCAGGACGTAGCAGGACGTAGCAGGACGTAGCAGGATGTAGCAGGATGTAGCAGGACGTAGCAGGATGTAGCAGGATGTAGCAGGACGTAGCAGGATGTAGCAGGATGTAGCAGGACGTAGCAGGACGTAGCAGGATGAACACGGCATCGCAGGACGTGTAGCGGGACCATGGCGACAGCTGCTACTATGATTTTGGAGCCTCCCTGATCCAAGGGAACTATCTATCTATCTATCTATCTATCTATCTATCTATCTATCTATCTATCTATCTATCTATCTATCTATCTATCTATCTATCTATCTATCTATCTATCTATCTATCTATCTACCTATCTATCACTCTACCTATCTATATATCCATCCATCCAATGTAAATATTATCTGAAATATCCAGTTATTACTTTATATTTCACAGTAACACTACTGGATATAATTTTACAGTAGAATGCTGTAAAGTACATTAAAACCTCGTTGCCATGACAACATTACAGTAGTCTAAGTATTACAGTAGAAATCACAGTAGTCTAAATATTACTGTAAAAAATCACCATACATCCACTACAGTACTATAAATAGTACAGTAAACTACTGTATTTGTACTTTTTTTATCTCATGTTGCGTCTAATTGTTGTGTATTTTACAAAGAATACATAAAATACTGTAAATGGAAGTACGGGACCTTTACTGGAAAATGAATTTACAGGAACTTGCTGGACAATTATTACAGGAAGTTACTGTAAATGATACGTTATATTTTTTCCAGTGTACGATACAGACAAAGCCAGTTGGACATTAGCTTATTGACTGATTTAAGGCTTTTATGGCTATATATATATATATATATATATATATATATATATATATATATATATATATATATATATATATATATATAGATATATATATATATATATATACAATATGTGGCTATATTTATACTATATGTGGCTATATATATACTATATGTGGCTATATATACTATATGTGGCTATATATACTATATGTGGCTATATATATACTATATGTGATATATATATACTATATGTATATATACTATATGTGGCTATATTTATACTATATGTGTATATATATATACTATATGTGGCTATATATATATATACTATATGGATATATATATACTATATGTGGCTATATATATATATACTATATGTGGATATATATATATATATATATATATATATATATATATATATATATATATATATATATATATATATATATATATATATATATATATATACTCTGTTCTTGGTCAGAAGGGTTGCAGAAGTAACGTTGTGGAGCAGAAACTAAGATTTTTGGGTAGAAATGGAGAAAGAAAAGACCTTCCAGATGTTTCTCTCCACAAGACTAAAAATGTACTGTCAATGTTTCCAGCGGAGTACGTCCAGTCTCAAATACCCAAAAAACTTGAAAAAGATCCTGTCGTGAGGTACCTGAATGCAACACGGTGGAGGGAGCGCGTGTATGCCGTCACCAAGGAGACAGGAGGACCAAGGTATGACGCTGCGTTCAATAACGACATCGTTAATACCACGGGAGACTGGCTGGAGATTAACGGGACAGTTACCTTTCAAGTACATTAAGAAATAGAGAAATATAGACATATATATATATATATATATATATAAAAATAGACGTATACGTATATCTATAGATAGAAATGTGTGATTAATCACGATAAAATATTGTAATTGATTATATTTCAAGATATGCACAACAGACCTCTGCAGCTGAGAGGATATTTGAACTACATTTACTCCTAAAGATGGCAGAGAACTACAACAAGGATATCACACACACACACACACGTACACACACACACACGCAAGCACACACACACACACACACACACACACACACACACACACACACACACACACACACAGAAGGATTTGTCTGATGTCCACATTTCTCTGTTTCCTCTAACATCAAGTCACTGCATTTGATCTCTCTCACACACGCACGCACGCACGCGCACACACACACACGCATGCACGCACGTGCACACACACACACACACACACACACACACACACAGAAGGATTTGTCTGATGTCCACATTTCTGTTTCCTCTGAAAATCCATGAAGCATAGCTTCTCATCTAACACCAAGTCACTGCATTTGATCTCTCTCTCTCTCTCTCTCTCTCTCTCTCACACCCACACACACACACCTACACTCTCACACACACACACTCACACACACACACACACTCACTCACTCACACACACACACACACACACACACACACACACACACACACACACACACACTCACTCACACACACACAGAAGATTTTGTCCACATTTGTCTGTTTTCTCCGAATCCATGGAGCTTTGCATCTAACATCAAGTCACTGCATTTGAGCCCTCTCTCTCTCTCTGTCACCCCCCCACACACACACACACACACACACACACCAACATACACACCCACGTCAAGTGGAAGTGATAACAGGGCCTTATCTTCGAGCAGACAGCATGAGGTGCATGGACAGTGGGTACTCACATCCCTCCCTGCTGATGAAGGCCCCCTGCGGTGCGTCCGGTACCCCCTTCCACACGGTGATGGGTTTGGGGTACCCCGGGTCCGCCGTGTGCTTCTCCTCGTTGTAGCGCCAGTACTGGTCTCCTTTGAAGAAGTAGGTCTTGCCGACGGGCTCCCAGCGCAGCGCCGTGTCGATGCCGTCTTTGGGGAGGCAGCTGCCCAGCTCCACCAGGCTGTGGGGGTACCCGGGCTCGGCCGTCACTTCCTTAAACACCCAGAACTTATCGCCTGGGGGAGAGAGATTAGTCAGCACCAGGCAGTAGGGGTACCCGGGCTCGGCCGTCACTTCCTTAACCCTCATGTTGTCCTCATGTTGTCCTCATGTTGTCCTCGGGTCAAATTTACCCGTTTTCCTATATTAATGTTCTTTTTAATTCCCCCAAATAACATGATTACACTCTCTGGCAAGTACAGAGAGAGTTGGGGGAGAAACGTCTCTAATCGCTGCAGACTGCTGATTGGTCGGAGAGAAACGTCTCTAACCACTGCAGACTGCTGATTGGTCGGAGAGAATCATCACTAATCACTGCAGACTGCTGATTGGTCGGAGAGAATCATCACTAATCACTGCGTCTGCGCTAGAGACAGAAGTTTCTTTTGTTGTTGCTAAAAACGCCCTTAAAAGTGGTGGTTATTGTGTGTGTGTGTGTGTGTGTCTGTCTCTGTGTCTCTGTGTGTGTGTGTGTGTGTGTGTGTGTGTGTGTGTGTGTGTCTCTGTGTCTCTGTGTGTGTGTGTGTGTGTGGGGGGGGGATTCTCAGTTCATTTCCAAGTGCTCTAGAGAACACGATCCGATCCAAATACAGAAAGTTAACCAAAAACAGAGAGTGAACTTACTAAAAGTACATTGTTTCCCTCTGAAATGTGCTGGAGTTAAATGGTAAGTACCTAAATAAAGTACCACGAAATTGTACTGAAGTACCACGAGCTACTTTCGGGTATCGGGTGTGAGTGGCCTGTCAGCCTCTGGGTTAGTGGGTGGTGCTGCTTCCTGTCCTACGTCATCCCAGCTGTAAAAATAGAAGATGTGGTGCCATGAACCCGTAAATCTACTGAAAGTGAACGTTTCCTTCCTCCCTAAAGACGAGCTCCTGCAGACCAGAACCAGCATCTCTCAATTCTCTCTGTGTGTGTGTGTGTGTCTGTGACTGTGTGTGTGTCTCTTTGTGTGTGTGTGTGTCAGTGGCTGTGTGTGTCTATGTGTGTGAGTGTGTGTCTGTCTCTCTCTCTCTCTCTCTGTGTGTGTGGGGCTCTTTGTGTTTGTTTGTGTGTGTCTGACTGTGTGTGTGTGTGTGTGACTGTGTGTGTGTCTCTTTGTGTGTGTGTGTGTGTGTGTGTATCAGTGGCTGTGTGTGTCTATGTGTGTGAGTGTGTGTCTGTCTCTCTCTCTCTCTCTCTGTGTGTGTGGGGCTCTTTGTGTTTGTTTGTGTGTGTCTGACTGTGTGTGTGTGTGTGTGTGTGTGTGTCTCTTTGTGTGTGTGTGTGTGTGTGTGTGGCTGTGTATGTCTCTCTGTGTGTGTCTGTGTGTGGGCCTCTTTGTGTTTGTTTGTGTGTGTCTGACTGTGTGTGTGTGTGTGTGTGTGTGTGTGTGTGTGTGACTGTGTGTGTGTGTGTGTGTGTGTGTGTGTGTGTGTGTGTGTGTGTGTGTGTGTGTGTGTGAGAGAGAAAGAGTCGGCAGCTGAGAAAGCGAAGCTATTAATATCTGCTCCTGGCTGGCCGCGATAGCAGGACACTCCATCAAAAGATGTCGGTGTGTGTGTGTGTGTGTGTGTGTGTGTGTGTGTGTGTGTGTGTGTGAATGAAAGAAAGTTAGAAAGAAGGAGCTAGAGAGAGAGGCAGAGAGAGAGAGAGAGAGAGATAACAACCTGTGGTGATGACGTCACATGACGCTGTTTTAGGGTCAGACTGGTCTATCGGATTGATTTGAGACATTTGAAGGTGTTAACATTCATTTTCACACTGAATCACACAACAGACGTCTACCGTCACATGATCACTATGGGACAACATCACATGATCATATGGGACAACATCACATGATCACTATGGGACAACATCACATGATCACTATGGGACAACATCACATGATCACTATGGGACAACGTCACATGATCACTATGGGACAACGTCACATGATCACTATGGGACAACGTCACATGATCACTATGGGACAACATCACATGATCACTATGGGACAACATCACATGATCACTATGGGACAACATCACATGATCACTATGGGACAACGTCACATGATCACTATGGGACAACGTCACATGATCACTATGGGACAACGTCACATGATCACTATGGGACAACCATCACATGATCAATATGGGACAACATCACATGACCACTATGGGACAACATCACATGACCACTATGGGACAACATCACATCTATGGGACAACATCACATGACCACTATGGGACAACATCACATGACCACTATGGGACAACATCACATGATCACTATGGGACAACATCACATGACCACTATGGGACAACATCACATGATCACTATGGGACAACATCACATGATCACTATGGGACAACCATCACATGATCACTATGGGACAACATCACATGATCACTATGGGACAACATCACATGATCACTATGGGACAACATCACATGATCACTATGGGACAACCGTCACATGATCACTATGGGACAACATCACATGATCACTATGGGACAACCGTCACATGATCACTATGGGACAACCGTCACATGATCACTATGGGACAACCATCACATGATCACTATGGGACAACCGTCACATGATCACTATGGGACAGCATCACATGATCAATATGGGACAACATCACATGATCACTGTGGGACAACATCACATGATCACTATGGGACAACCGTCACATGATCACTATGGGACAACATCACATGATCACTATGGGACAACATCACATGATCACTATGGGACAACATCACATGATCACTATGGGACAACATCACATGATCACTATGGGACAACATCACATGATCAATATGGGACAACATCACATGATCACTGTGGGACAACATCACATGATCACTATGGGACAACATCACATGATCACTATGGGACAACATCACATGATCACTATGGGACAACCGTCACATGATCACTATGGGACAGCATCACATGATCAATATGGGACAACATCACATGATCACTGTGGGACAACATCACATGATCACTATGGGACAACCGTCACATGATCACTATGGGACAACATCACATGATCACTATGGGACAACATCACATGATCACTATGGGACAACAGTCACATGATCACTATGGGACAACCGTCACATGATCACTATGGGACAACATCACATGATCACTATGGGACAACATCACATGATCACTATGAGACAACCATCACATGATCACTATGGGACAACATCACATGATCACTATGGGACAACATCACATGACCACTATGGGACACCATCACATGATCACTATGGGACAACATCACATGATCACTATGGGACAACATCACATGATCAATATGGGACGACATCACATGATCACTATGGGACAACATCACATGATCACTATGGGACAACATCACATGATCACTATGGGACAACATCACATGATCACTATGGGACAACATCACATGATCACTATGGGACAACATCACATGATCACTATGAGACAACCATCACATGATCACTATGGGACAACATCACATGATCAATATGGGACAACATCACATGATCCCTATGGGACAGCATCACATGATCACTATGGGACAACATCACATGATCACTATGGGACAACATCACATGATCCCTATGGGACAGCATCACATGATCACTATGGGACAACATCACATGATCACTATGGGACAACATCACATGATCACTATGGGACAACATCACATGATCAATATGGGACAACTGTCACATGATCACTATGGGACAACATCACATGATCACTATGGGACAACATCACATGACCACTATGGGACAACGTCACATGACCACTATGAGACAACGTCACATGATCACTATGGGACAACATCACATGATCAATATGGGACGACATCACATGATCACTATGGGACAACATCACATGATCACTATGGGACAACATCACATGATCACTATGGGACAACATCACATGATCACTATGAGACAACCATCACATGATCACTATGGGACAACATCACATGATCACTATGGGACAACATCACATGATCACTATGGGACAACATCACATGATCACTATGGGACAACATCACATGATCACTATGGGACAACATCACATGATCACTATGGGACACCATCACATGATCACTATGGGACAACATCACATGATCACTATGGGACACCATCACATGATCACTATGAGACAGGCTACATAGAGCTCATGTTCCAGCTGATAGGACATATCGAGCTATAATAAGAAAACAACAACGCTATCAACACGTCGCTATGACGATGCAGATGCAACGTGTCTTTTATTGCCCCCGGCACCGCTGAGAGTCTCTTTTTTGAGACATGTCTCTCTGTCTGAGCGTCCATTCCATTGTCTCCCAGGACGTCCCATGGCTTGTCCTAACCTTTGTCGGCCATTTCCTTCACGAGTTCCTGATCAATTAAATCCAGAAAGTCTCTCGTCTCCTCGTCCGTCCACGTCCATCTGTCTTTGTTGCCCCCCCCCCTATGTGTGTAGACAGAGAGGAAATACTGGGGGAAATGAACTACAACTTCTTCTTCTGCGTTTTGAGGCGGGTTGCAACCATAAAATGACCTAAAACTTCATCGCAATTCATTATTTATTCAGAAAATAACGTTTCCATCAGCGTTTATCACATAAGACGAATATCATCAGGAGAAAATCAGATATTTCCTTTGATATTCATGAAATTCCATCAAATTTGACTGTTTCCAGAAGGCATTTTCATTCAATATCACTTAATTTGGCTAAAAACATGTGGATGGGAACATATCTAATGTCTGGATCTTTCTAATTCTACATATCCCGTCGTCATAAAGAAACTATTGTCCGCGTATTGAGAGTCTCTCCCGTCTCTTCCAGCTCTGATCGCGGGCGGCGCCGTCGGCCTGATGTTCGCCGTCCTCCTCATCCTCCTGCTCATCTACCGCATGAAGAAGAAGGACGAGGGCAGCTACGACCTGGGGAAGAAACCCATCTACAAGAAAGCCCCCACCACGGAGATCTACGCATAGACCCTCGGCTCCTCCCAGCCCCTTTTCATTCATTTAATTTGGATAAAAACGTGTGGATGGAGACAGAGCTAGTGAGGTTAAATATGTCGGAGTATCCGTCCTACCTTTGAAGAAGACAAATTTGCCATCCGATCTCTCGTAGGCGGCGTCGATGCGAGGCGGCAGGCCCTTCCAGAACTGGTCGATCTGCATGGGGTAGCCCTCCTGCACCTTGTTGTTCCTCAGACGCCAAAACCACCGGTCCTGCAACGCAGCGGGTCACACGTCAGAGACATCAAGTCAGGACAGGCAGAGTGGACTCTTTAGATGGATGGATGGATGGATGGATGGATGGATGGATAGATAGATAGATGGAGGGCAACATGAGGACAACATGAGGACAAATTGAGGACAACCTGAGAACTACATGAGGACAATATGAGAACTACATGAGGGCAATATGAGGGCAACATGAGGACAACATGAGGGCAACATGAAGACAACATGAGGGCAACATGAAGACAACATGAGGACAACATGAGGA
>JABXJD010000284.1:507500-520000 GCA_013375575.1 Percina caprodes | reverse complement strand
CAATGGTCCCACAGCCCTTTGGTCCCACAGCCCAATGGTCCCACAGCCCAATGATCCCACAACCCCATGGTCCCACAACCCAATGGTCCCACAGCCCTTTGGTCCCACAGCCCAATGGTCCCACAACCCAATGGTCGCACAACCCCATGGTCCCACAACCCAATGGTCCCACAGCCCTTTGGTCCCACAGCCCAATGGTCCCACAGCCCAATGGTCCCACAACCCCATGGTCCCACAACCCAATGGTCCCACAACCCTATGGTCCCACAACCCAATGGTCCCACAGCCCTTTGGTCCCACAGCCCAATGGTCCCACAGCCCAATGGTCCCACAGCCCTTTGGTCCCACAGCCCAATGGTCCCACAACCCAATGCTCGCACAACCCCATGGTCCCACAACCCAATGGTCCCACAGCCCTTTGGTCCCACAGCCCAATGGTCCCACAGCCCAATGGTCCCACAACCCCATGGTCCCACAGCCCAATGGTCCCACAACCCCATGGTCCCACAACCCAATGGTCCCACAGCCCATTGGTCCCACAACCCAATGGTCCCACAGCCCATTGGTCCCACAACCCCATGGTCCCACAACCCATTGGTCCCACAACCCTACACTGTAAAAAAATATTTGTTGACTCAACTTAAACATATGTGTAACCTGGTTGCCTTAGAATTCTAAGTTGTTTGGAAATCAGATATTAAGTTGCCACACAGCGACAATTCAGTTCTCTCAACTTAAAGTGGCAAGTTCACTTAACTAATGACATGTTCAGTCAACTAAGGTTTGTTTGTAAACACAACTTTCAATTTAGTGGATTCAACTTCTAATTATGGATTATATGGACTAATGATTGTGTGGAGTCAACTCCAATTTACATCATTTCAACAACATCATATTGTGGGGCTAATGTGCATTTTGAAGTTGTCTTGACTAAGCTTTTTATTTGTCTTGACTTCATTATGTTTGTTGAATTAACATATCAAGTAAGTTGCCTCGGTTGCCTTGAAAATCTAAGTTCTTCCAACTTTCTTTTTTAAGTTTACACAAGACAAGTGTGAGACAAGATTAACAAAAAAAATTTATTTCACAAATTCAAGTGTTTCAATGCAAAACATTGGTAAGACACAGGATTTCTTGTGTGTGAGAGAGAGTGAGTGTGTGTGTGAGAGTGTGTGTGTGAGAGTGAGAGAGTGTGTGTGTGAGAGTGAGAGAGTGTGTGTGTGTGAGAGTTTGAGAAAGTGAGTGTGAGAGTGAGTGTGTGAGAGTGTGTGTGTGTGAGAGAGTGTGTGTGTGTGAGTGTGTGAGAGAGTGAGTGTGTGAGTGTCTGTGTGAGAGTGTGTGTGTCTGTGAGAGTTTGTGTGAGAGTGTGTGTGTGCGTGTGTGTGTGTGTGATTGTGTCAGTGTGTGAGATAACAAATACCCGAGTGTGCAAGACGGTGGCAAAATTGAATAAGATATACAGTCACATATGTCGACAAGAGGCAATAAAACCAGCATATTTTGAGACTGCGCAAAACAACTCTCAGGATTTCTAGTCCACCCCAGCATCAACAGTTAATATATGTATAACAGTGTGCTTACCAGAACATGCAATTGCAACTTAACAAGGCTATTTATTTGCGTGAGTAAAACAAAAATCGAATGACAATAGTTTTCTCCTTTTTTCCCCACAAACAACCTTACTAGGGTACAAGGTCTTAAAAGGCACACTTAAAATAAAGGAACAGTAACACCATGACAACCATGTAGCCAAAATAACAGGTGGCACTTTTGAGGAATATAAAAACAACCAGAACTGTGTAATCCATCTTAGCATCAAACACCTTTGAGAGATAGGGAAAACTATCTGGACTACCTAGTCCATCTATTCATCAGCCGCACATATACATAACTGTGTGCTTTCCAGAACGTACAATGCAATCAACAATCATTTAGTTTCACAGGCTCTTGGACATGAGCTTGTTCCGGAGTCCATTAACTCTTGCAGAGCAAGTATCTCCACCAATGTTCATTATTACCTTTTGTATTACCTCAAACATGTACTTGAGCCCTTTTGGGTAGTGGATGTTGAAGGCATATAGCAGACCCATCAGCAGGGCGAATGCGTTGGGCACATCCTTCAGGTCCTGAAGAACTATATGCTCCTCCAGAATCAGTGCAATATCAATCATCTCCTTGGGGACAGGGCGTTGAGGATCCTCCTCTGTGACCACCAAGATTCCAACGTTCATTCCTTTCACTGCCTCACTCTCTTTGGTTGGCTAAAAACAAAAACAAAGTAATAAGAATAGATTGCAAATACATGAAAAGTCAAGATGCGTTGCAAACTTGGGGACAAAAATCTGATGCAAACTAATGTAAATGTTAACGGAAGAAATTCAAATACATTACATGTAGAAAAAAAAGGAAAATCCAAGGCACTCTTCGTCAAAATTATTTAAAAAGCCTTTTTTTACTGGCTAGACAATTGAAAAGACATAGGGAGAAGCAACACAAGGCACAGACAGTCTTCTTCAGGAGTGCTTCTCCCTATGTCTTTTTAATACATTACAATTTCAAATTAATGAGCAAGGAATCCCGTCACTGCAACTTTGAATAATTCACTTGGCCTCCATTTAACCCTCTTATTTGATCCTGGGGTCATTCTGAAACCAAAATGAAATCTTTTGCCATCAAAATATGTTTTTATTCATCAAATGGTCTGAAAATAATGGTAGTTACTACTATGCTCTTAATGATTAAAATACATTTGAAGTAATTTGATTGAATTATGGGTGTGTTACTGAATTTAAACTTTTTAATTTGTTGTCCTCTGGGGTCAAAAAGACCCTGAGGCACAAAGTGGTGCAATGGAGCAAAAAGTCCCACCATACTGATCGCCAAAACATCTTTGATCAAATAGTTCCATCGTACTGCTGGTCATAACATCTTTGATCATGGATGTTTGATGTGTGGGGTCAAGCAATGGTTAAGACAACAACAAAACAGGTCTTTTCTCACAGGTGTTGGGCCATTTCACAGTTTAGTCTGAGAAAGACAGGCAGCCCGATGACTCATGATTTCATTTGGATCAAAAAGATTGAGATTAGGAAGTGATATGGATTCCAAAGTAGCATTGATTCCTCACATACCTTACAAATCTTGAAGAACTGGGAGGGATCCTCTTTCAAGAAATGGGAGAGGCCAAGGAGAACAACTGCTCTCTTCTGTTGATTTGAATTCTGGACAATAGAAGAGGGATACAGACCAGAAAAGACATCAGTGCTGCATAAGTAAAAACATCTACTCTACCTTTTAAAAGTTTGGGATCACCTTAAATGTTTGAACAAAAACATACATGAGATTAGTCATATAAAAAATATTGTTATAGACAGGACATGAAGATATTGTCAGAGTAAGAAATAATTATTTTGATTTAAATTATGACTTTGTACTTCAAATGTTGCCTTCATCAAAATACAACACAGTTTCAACAAGAATTTGAAGTTCAAAGTCATACATTAGATTAAAATAATTATTTCTTACTCTGACAATGTCATCATACCCTGTTTATGTTCTAATTTTGTTAGGGAGATACACATACCAATCTTTCCAGCGATATACTTTGTTTGTGGTTATGACCTTCCTGTGTTTTGTAGTTTAATGGACACATTCTGCATTCATTCTGATAGGCACCTACACTTAATAATCTGAAATACATGCTCAAAAGTTGTTACCAAATATGGCTGTCAAGTGAACAGACTTTGCCTAAAAAGACAGTCAAACCACTGAAACGGAAACTATTACTTACATCATCATCTAGAGACTCAACAAAAAGCTGAAGTTCCTTGACACTCTGCAGTCTCTGTCTGTAAAGACGCAGGAACTTAGGGACAAACTCATCTAGGCGGTCAAAAAATGGCTGCTTCAGGTTCATGGAGACAATCCGCCGGAATTCTGCTTCAATCTGCATAAAAACCCGGGACAAACATGGAGACAAAATATTAATATAAAAACAGAATATAATCAAAGGAAGAATGTAATACAAGTCACTTTAATAATACACTCACCTGTCGCTCTGTGAACAAAGCAGACCACCTGGCTTTGAGATCCTTGACCAATGGCTCCTCCCCAATGATCTCCTTTCTCCTCAGAGAAAAAGTGCTGTCCATAAGGTCATCAACTTTCTTCCAGTCCACATTTCTTTTCATCATTTCACTCACTAAATTGCGTCGGTCTTGTTCAAGCATTTCAAGGCTGGGCAACCAAATGTTTTTTTAAAGCTGCTTGGGTCTTGAGGGTGCAAGGGCAGTCTTTGTATATGCAGGGAAAGGGGCAAGTAGTTCCATTGAATCTATGCTGAACTTTGTAATGCCGTATTACTTTCCGCTGATTTGCTGAGGAAAAACTACAAAACTTACAGGTCCACTGCATCAATCAGGCCACTGAATGAATCTTTGGTCAGTTGTTTCTGAAGAAAGAGAGACAAAAATATTGCATTAGCTTGGCTTAAAATACAAATAGCATAGGTGTGTTGTCAGAAAAGCTTGTTATTTAAGGAAATGTAATACAATTTAAGGGACTAAGCCCTATGTTGGAAGGCTATTTAATTTCAATCAAAAATAATGCATTGGTCAACCATTTCCTAGTTTACATCTCTCTCTCTCTCTCTCTCTCTCTCTCTCTCTCTCTCTCTCTCACACACACACACACACACACACTATCACACTGTGCAAGTAAAATGATAATCATCTTCAGTACCGTAAGGATTAAAGCCCTGGAAAACGTATCACACACTAGCCAGTAACATGTGTGATGTACAGTGGAAAGTTAGCAAGCTAGAAAAATACAGGTAAACTAGCAGCTCCACATCACAGGCTAAAATGGTTAACATTAAGTACTCATTGCAGAATGAAACAAGACAAACAGCTTAATCTGCTACAACAATAGTTAAATATAGAGTACAAACTTACATCGTTTCTGACTTCTAAACAGGCGACCGCCGTAAACACAAGGCGATCTCGAGGATTTCTTACGTAACTTCCCTACGTAACTAACGTAGCCGTAATTACACACACTAACCTATACAGTCCGGAGACTGAGCGTACGTGAGTAATTCACAACATAGATGTCGTGCAAGAAAGTTCAATGTCGACGAAGCTGTACTCCTTGTTCATACTTGCACCGTACACAAGTCACTATTTAGCTAGCCATTATATGTATGGGTAGTTTTTAAACGAAGTCCGTCTCATCATGACCTAACGTTAGTCGGTGTCATGGAGCTTGCTAGGCTAGTCAAACCAGCTAGCGTCAGATAGCTTGTCAACATATGGGCTAACTACCTTAGCTAGCTACATTCAGAGGATTAGTTTGTTACTTGCATTTTAGTTGAAGGCAAGTATAGAATTTCTCCACATAGTTGGTCATTACATAGCTACTACTAGCTAGCTAGCTAGTTAATGTAAAAAGTGCAATGTTCGTTATTTTCCCGCGCCTACGGCTAACATCTCTCTTACGTTTTTTAAACTAAGGGCTTGCACGTTATATTGTAGGTGTGAATGCTCAGTTCACAGTATTTCGTTAAAACTTTCACTTAGTAAAGACAAAACTCAAAACTAGACTGAAATATTAGCTAGACAGTAGAAAAAGTTTACTTACGCCAACAGTCGTGCAAACGCGCTCGGTCCTTCGATGGAGGAGACCAGAGACCCGTTACCGGCTTCGCTCTGCCGCTCTGGAAGAGACGTTGACTAATGTGGTCTGCGCATGTGCAAAATGACGTAGCGAGCTGAACCAGACGGTGAACTTCAACTTAATTTTGACAGGACAAAAATAGCTCAGTTGTGTCATCTGTGTGTTAGAATTTCAAAGCAAAAACACAGATATGCGTGTTATCTAAACAACAGTATTGAAAACTTTTGAGTTGAAAGTTGACTTGACCCAAAAACAGAAGTTGAGTCAAAAAAAAGGGGAAATAATTTTTTACAGTGTATGGTCCCATAGCCCAATGGTCCCACATTTGGATGTTTTTGTTGCTAATTTCCGACGTTTTTGTCACTTTTTACGATGTTTTTGTTGCTAATTTCCGACGTTTTTGTCACTTTTTACAATGTTTTTGTTGCTAATTCCTGACGTTTTTGTCACTTTTTACAATAATTTTGTTGCTAATTCCTGACGTTTTTGTCGCTTTTTACGATGTTTTTGTTGCTAATTTCCGACGTTTTTGTCACTTTTTACAATATTTTTGTTGCTAATTTCCAACGTTTTTGTCACTTTTTACAATAATTTTGTTGCTAATTCCTGACGTTTTTGTCGCTTTTTACGATGTTTTTGTTGCTAATTTCCGACGTTTTTGTCACTTTTTACAATATTTTTGTTGCTAATTTCCAACGTTTTTGTCACTTTTAACAATAATGTTTTTATTGCTAATTCCACCAACGTTTTTGTCACTTTTTACAATATTTTTGTTGCAAATTCCCACGTTTTTGTCACTTTTTACGATATTGTTATTGCTAATTTCCGACTTTTTTGTCACGTTTTACAATATTTTTGTTGCTAATTTCCGACTTTTTTGTCACGTTTTACAATATTTTTTTTGCTAATTTCCAACGTTTTTGTCACTTTTAACAATAATGTTTTTATTGCTAATTCCACCGTTTTTGTCACTTTTTACAATGTTTTTGTTGCTAATTTCCGACGTTTTTGTCACTTTTTACAATAATTTTGTTGCTAATTCCACCAACGTTTTTGTCACTTTTTACAATATTTTTGTTGCTAATTTCCGACGTTTTTGTCAGTTTTTACAATATTTTTGTTGCTAATTTCCAACGTTTTTGTCACTTTTAACAATAATGTTTTTGTTGCTAATTTCCCACGTTTTTGTCACTTTTTACAATATTTTAGTTGCTAATTCCACCAACGTTTTTGTCACTTTTTACGATGTTTTTGTTGCTAATTTCCGACGTTTTTCTCACTTTTTACGATGTTTTTGTTGCTAATTCCCAACGTTTTTGTCACTTTTACGATGTTTTTTGTTGCTTTTCTATACATAAGAGAATAAAAGTCTATAAATAAGAGAATAAACATCTATAAATAAGAGAATAAAAGTCTATAAATAAGAGAATAAAAGTCTATAAATAAGAGAATAAACATCTATAAATAAGAGAATAAAAGTCTATAAATAAGAGAATAAAAGTCTATAAATAAGAGAATAAACATCTATAAATAAGAGAATAAACATCTATAAATAAGAGAATAAAAGTCTATAAATAAGAGAATAAAAGTCTACATCTTAGACACTAAAACGTCTATAAATAAGAGAATAAATGTCTATAAATAAGACAATAAAAGTCTATAAATGAGAGAGTTAGGGACCAGAGGATCATGGGAATGTGTTGTTTTTAGCCTGATGCTGCTTTACATTCATATTTCAGCGAGTGCGGCGCTCTGCTGGACGACACGTCTTCATAACTCAGCCACACTCCGGGTTTTAAGATTAATAATTCATATCCCAGGTGTGCTACTTTTTGCCTGTGCAAGTTTTTGCTTTCAGGTCTTCAAGTGAAGTCAAGTGTTCCTTCACGTTAAAGGCTACCTTTGTTGTTGTGCTCTACCTGGACCCTGGTTTCCCGGGTTTTTGGTGTGACTGATGGGAACAGCTATCTTTGACATTGGTCCTGTATAAAGCGGCAAAACAAGCTGCAATGTAACGTTAAAAGGAAATTAACCTCCAACTACCGTCCACTAAAAGTGGTTCTGCCTCCGAGAGACTCAGATTATTATCTGACTACCTTATGGACCGGATCCCTACAGAGAAAGACCTTTTAGTACTTTAAGAATCACGGCTTCCTACGTCACTAGAGACCAGGTGGCTAACCGTAGCATGCTAGCTGGTTCTCAATGGAAAACACTGCTCCAACAGCCACTAGTGGACCAGAATCTCCAAAAGAACTACTTCCTGTCCCTGTTGTACATCCTGTCCCTGTTGTACTTCCTGTCCCTGTTGTACTTCCTGTCCCTGTTGTACTTCCTGTCCCTGTTCTACTTCCTGTCCCTGTCCTACTTCCTGTCCCTGTCCTGCAGGTGTCCCTGGTCTAGAAGAAGTCTCCCAGCTAATCCTGCCTTGGACGGATGTTGTCTATACAGTTGTGGTCAAAAGTGTACATACACTTGTAGAAAATCACAATGTTATGGCTGTCTTGAGTCTTCAATAAGTTCTACAACTCTTATTTTTCTGTGATAGAGTGATCGGAACACATACATGTTTGTCACAAAAAACAGTCATAAAGTTTGGTTCTTTCATAAATTTATTATGGGTCTGCTGAAAATGTCACCAAATCTGCTGGGTCAAAAATATACATACAGCAACAAAATATGTCAATTTTGGTGATGTAGCGAGTTGTGTCAATCAAATTAGCTTCATGTCATGGCCTCTTCACTTCTTCTAAGTGATTCTGATTGACTACAGCTGTTGACTTCTCATGAGCCCATTTAAATAGGGCTCATTTGACCCAGTGATTAGACTCAGCTACAAAAGCTACAATGGGAAAGTCAAAGGAACTCAGTGTGGATCTGAAAAAGCGAATTATTGACTTGAACAAGTCAGGGAAGTCACTTGGAGCCATTTCAAAGCAGCTACAGGTCCCAAGAGCAACTGTGCAGACACTTATACGCAAGTATAAAGTGCATGGAACAGTTGTGTCACTGCCACGATCAGGAAGAAAACGCAAGCTATCACATGCTGCCGAGAGGAGATTGGTCAGGATGGTCAAGAGTCAACCAAGAATCACCAAGAAGCAGGTCTGCAAGGATTTGGAAGCTGATGGAACACAGGTGTCAGTCTCCACAGTCAAGCGTGTTTTACATCGCCATGGACTGAGAGGCTGCCGTGCAAGAAAGAAGCCCTTGCTCCAGAAAAGGCACCTTAAGACTCGGCTGAAGTTTGCTGCTGATCACATGGACAAAGATAAAACCTTCTGGAGGAAAGTTCTCTGGTCAGACGAAACAAAAATTGAGCTGTTTGGCCACAGCACCCAGCAATATGTTTGGAGGAGAAAAGGTGAGGCCTTTAATCCCAGGAACACCATGCCTACTGTCAAGCATGGTGGTGGTAGTATTATGCTCTGGGGATGTTTTGCTGCCAGTGGAACTGGTTCTTTGCAGAAAGTAAATGGGATAATGAAGAAGGAGGATTACCTCCAAATTCTGCAGGAAAACTTAAAACCATCAGCCCGAAGGTTGGGTCTTGGGCGCAGTTGGGTGTTCCAACAAGACAATGACCCAAAACACACATCAAAAGTGGTAAAGGAATGGCTAAACCAGGCTAGAATTAAGGTTTTAGAATGGCCTTCCCAAAGTCCTGACTTAAACCCCATTGAGAACATGTGGACAGTGCTAAAGAAACAGGTTCATGCAAGAAAACCATCAAATTTAGCTGAACTGCACCAATTCTGTCAAGAAGAGTGGTCAAACATTCGACCTGAAGCTTGCCAGGACCTTGTGGATGGCTACCAAAAGCGCCTAGTTGCCGTGAAAATGGCCAAGGGACATGTAACCAAATACTAATGTTGCTGTATGTATATTTTTGACCCAGCAGATTTGGTGACATTTTCAGCAGACCCATAATAAATTTATGAAAGAACCAAACTTTATGACTGTTTTTTGTGACAAACATGTATGTGTTCCGATCACTCTATCACAGAAAAATAAGAGTTGTAGAACTTATTGAAGACTCAAGACAGCCATAACATTGTGATTTTCTACAAGTGTATGTACACTTTTGACCACAACTGTAAATGTAAATGCCCTGTATGTATCGACATGAACCACCAACCTTTCGATTGGCAGGCGACCGCTGAGCCAGCCGCCGGTCTATTATACCGTTTTTTGTGTGTGTGTTTGTATCTGTGTGTGTCTGTCTGTGTGTGTGTGTCTGTGTGTGTGTGTGTCTGTGCGTGTGTATGTGTGTATGTGTGCATGCTTGTTTGTTTTGTTTGTATTTTTGGTGTTGAATTTATATATATGTTTTGGGACAGATCACGTCTGTCTGTGTGTGTGTGTCTGTGTGTGTGTGTGTCTGTGTGTGTGTGTGTGCGTGTGTGTGTCTGTGTGTGTGTGTCTGTGTGTGTTCTGTGTGTCTCTGTGTGTGTCTGTGTGTGTGTGTGTGTGTGTGTGTGTGTCTGTGTCTGTGTCTGTGTGTGTGTGTGTGTGTTACCGTAGATCTTCTGGATGCCCTGCAGGTCGTCCAGCGGCAGCTTGAAGTTGTGTGTGTCCATGTACTGGTAGAACGGAGCCATGATGGCGCTCGGGTCGTTGGAGTGCTCCAGACCCAACGCGTGGCCCAGCTCGTGCACCGCCACCAGGAACAGATCATTACCTGGAGAGGGAGGGGGGGAGGGAGGGAGAGAGGGAGGGAGGGAGGGCGGGAGGGAGGGAGAGAGGGAGGGCGGGAGGGAGGAGACTTTTACAACACCACTTTTATTACCGTATTTATAAGGCGTACAGCTCAGTAAATTACAGTGCTAATGCATAGAAATCTGTTTTTATAGAGGGGAAAGAGAGAGGGAGAGAGAGGGAATGACGGAGGGGGAGAAAGAGGGAATGATGGAGGGGGAGAAAGAGAGGGAGAGGGAGGGAATGAGAGGGGAGAGAGAGCAAGAGAGAGAGAGATGGAGGGGGAAAGAGACAGGGAGGTAGAGCAAGTGAGAGACTGAGAGAGAGAGAGAAAGAGGGAGGGAAAAGAGAGGGAAAGAGAGACAGAAAGAAAGAGAGAGAGGGAGAGAGAGAGGGAGGGAGAGAGGGAGGGAGGGAGGGGGGTAGAGAGAGAGAGATGAGACACAAGAATAAGAGAGATTAGAGATTGGGATGAAGAAAATCTGTCAGAGAGAGAAAGAGGGAAGAGAACCAAAAATATGAAAAAACTAAAACAAATTCAATCTTTGACTAAATGACTCCTGCAGACTGTCAAAATAAAAGCACAAACCAGCACACACCAGGACCTTTAAGGTACTACAGCTTGTCACTGGGGGTCCATCATTGTATATATATGAATAAGAGGATCACATTCATCCATTCTTCTACATTTTTGTACTTTTAAGGAACATTTGCTGAGTTTGTAGCTTAGGGAACAAACGCTGACCTGTATTTTATCTCTTTTTATGACAATGCAGACTATTTAAGCAGTTGCACATTTTGTTTTCCCATCCTGTAAATATTCAAATATTTCTTATATTTTAAATATCTATCTATCTATCTATCTATCTATCTATCTATCTATCTATCTATCTACATACCTATCCATCCATCCATCCATCTATCTATCTATCTATCTATCTATCTATCTATCTATCTATCTATCTATATACCTATCTATCTATCTATCTACATACCTATCTATCTATCTATCTATCTATTTATCTATCTATCTACCTATCTATTTATCTATCTATCTATCTATCTATAACAGCAGAAACTGAGTGAAACTCTTTTCCAGACAGGATCATCTTTTCTTTATTACATCTGATAGAAATCGGTTCACATGAACGGCCGTGTGTTGTTTTTTAACTTTTGATTTAATCTCTTGGGGCTTTTCTATGAAATTAGACGTTCTTTCGTTGCCGACTGTGTGAGCCCGACAGCGAGAAGAGAAGAAATAGTCAGACGAGGACTCCATGAAGACACCCGAGACTGATGATGATCACTCCACGCACATTTATTTGATAGATTTTAAAATACATAAACCACCAACAATGATTAACGTCTGCCAAATGACCCGCTTCATGTAGTTCTGCTGGAACACAGAGTCAGTTTCAGCAAATATGATGAAATATGCACCTTTAACAAATTCATTTACAAATGGGGAAAAAACAACTTGCTTTTGACTGCAGCACATGAGGCAGTTTAACATATTTGATGCAGATGTTCATGCAGATTGTCAAACAATAAGTGAAAGAAGCATATTTTTGTATTAATGAGAGATTATGGATGACAGCTTCAGATTCAATTCCATAATCATGAATATAATCATCCTCTTTATCTCTAACTGCTCACACACACCTTCACTGGTGATATCTTCAGTTTAGTCCAAGTACTAATGAATGGAAACATCTTCTCAGTGAAAGTGTGTGTGAAGGTGTGTATGTGTGTGTTAGTATCAGCATCAGAGAACGACAGCTCTCCTCTGTTCCAGTCTAGAGTCACTCTGATCCTCTGGACCTTCTTCTGCACTACGAGATCAGTGGCTGGAGCTGGTACTGACTGTGCTGAGTATTTACCTTGATAGAACATTATTCTCCATAACCCAGACAGTATGACTCCCTTCCTCTGGACAGACTCTGCTAACACACCCAGTGACCAGTATGTACTGTCTCCAACCTCGACATCCCAGCTGTGAGTCCCTGAGTTAAAGCCCTCAGAGCCCAGGACAGAGGGGGAATAATCAAACCTCTCTGGATTATCAGGAAGCTGCTGTCTCTCTCCTAGTCTCACACTGGTCAGGTCTTCAGACAGGATGAGTTCTGGAT
>JABXJD010000284.1:492500-502500 GCA_013375575.1 Percina caprodes | reverse complement strand
ATTTTTTCGAACTAAAATGAGCTTTACATTTTCAAAAAATGAACATGACCACCGTCCTCATCTCCACCCCGTCCCCGCCATCCCCACCGTCCCCACAGTCCTCCACCGCCCTCACCTTCCCCACAATCCCCGCCGTCCTCACTGACCCCACCTTCTCCACCGTCCTCAACATCCTCACTGTCCCCACCGTCCTCACTTTTCCCACCGTCCCCCCCTGTCCCTACAGTCCCCCACCGTCCTCACCTTCCCCACCGTCCTCACAGTCCCCCACCGTCCTCACCTTCCCCACCGTCCTCACAGTCCCCCACCGTCCTCACCTTCCCCACCGTTCCCACCGTCCTCACAGTCCCCCACCGTCCTCACAGTCCCCCACCGTCCTCACAGTCCCCCACCGTCCTCACAGTCCCCCACCGTTCCCACCGTCCTCACAGTCCCCCACCGTCCTCACAGTCCCCACCGTCCTCACAGTCCCCCACCGTCCTCACCTTCCCCACCGTTCCCAACGTCCTCACAGTCCCCACCGTCCTCACAGTCCCCCACCGTCCTCACAGTCCCCCACCGTCCTCACCTTCCCCACCGTCCCCACCGTCCTCACCTTCCCCACAGTCCCCCACCGTCCTCACAGTCCCCACCGTCCTCACAGTCCCCCACCGTCCTCACAGTCCCCCACCGTCCTCACCTTCCCCACCTTCCCCACCGTCCCCACCGTCCTCACCTTCCCCACCGTTCCCACCGTCCTCACCTTCCTCACCTTCCCCACCGTCCCCACCGTCCTCACCTTCCCCACCGTTCCCACCGTCCTCACAGTCCCCCACCGTCCTCACCTTCCCCACCGTCCCCAGTTCAGTTCTGAATGATTAAATATAAGATAACTGGCCAATCCCAGCCGTGTAACCGATGAGCGTCTCACCGTCGTGGTTGGCGTTGCCCAGAGTCCAGGGCTCGTCCGAGTCAAAGTGCGTGTCTCCCCCGATGCCGGCGCCGGGGAAGTAGGCGTGGGCCAGGAAACCCCCCTCACCGTCGAACGGAGAACTGTCGCCATGGAAACCGGAGGCGAAGAAGATCATGATGTCGGCCTCCTTGCCCTCGTTCTTGATCTCCGAGTACGGCACCTCCTGGACGTGGGGGACAGAAAACGATGTCACTGCCCGATGGGAGGCGAGCGCAGAGTTAGGTTTACGACATAACGTGTCATACTGAAATTAGTGAAATCCATGAAATAATAAAGTTTTCTCATTATGAACAATAACAGACAATGGGAATCATTTCTGAAACGTTGTAGCTGTCTATGGTTGATTGATGCTAACATTCAAAACACCATTCAACTGACAGCCACACACACACACACACACACACACACACACACACACACACACACACACACACACACACACACACACACACACACACACACACACACACACACACACACACACACACACAGTCACCCTAACTGTTGTTAGAGTCTGGTCTACATGACCTGCTGCTGTGTAGACTGGAGTTAGAGTCTGGTCTACATGACCTGCTGCTGTGTAGACTGCAGTTAGAGTCTGGTCTACATGACCTGCTGCTGTGTAGACTGCAGTTAGAGTCTGGTCTACATGACCTGCTGCTGTGTAGACTGCAGTTAGAGTCTGGTCTACATGACCTGCTGCTGTGTAGACTGCAGTTAAGAGTCTGGTCTACATGACCTGCTGCTGTGTAGACTGGAGTTAGAGTCTGGTCTACATGACCTGCTGCTGTGTAGACTGGAGTTAGAGTCTGGTCTACATGACCTGCTGCTGTGTAGACTGCAGTTAGAGTCTGGTCTACATGACCTGCTGCTGTGTAGACTGCAGTTAGAGTCTGGTCTACATGATCTGCTGCTGTGTAGACTGGAGTTAGAGTCTGGTCTACATGACCTGCTTCTGTGTAGACTGGAGTTAGAGTCTGGTCTACATGACCTGCTGCTGTGTAGACTGCAGGTAGAGTCTGGTCTACATGACCTGCTGCTGTGTAGACTGCAGTTAGAGTCTGGTCTACATGACCTGCTGCTGTGTAGACTGCAGTTAGAGTCTGGTCTACATGACCTGCTACTGTGTAGACTGCAGTTAGAGTCTGGTCTACATGACCTGCTGCTGTGTAGACTGCAGTTAGAGTCTGGTCTACATGACCTGCTGCTGTGTAGACTGCAGTTAGAGTCTGGTCTACATGACCTGCTGCTGTGTAGACTGCAGTTAAAGTCTGGTCTACATGACCTGCTGCTGTGTAGACTGCAGTTAGAGTCTGGTCTACATGACCTGCTGCTGTGTAGACTGCAGTTAGAGTCTGGTCTACATGAACTGCTGCTGTGTAGACTGCAGTTAGAGTCTGGTCTACATGACCTGCTGCTGTGTAGACTGCAGTTAGAGTCTGGTCTACATGATCTGCTGCTGTGTAGACTGGAGTTAGAGTCTGGTCTACATGACCTGCTTCTGTGTAGACTGGAGTTAGAGTCTGGTCTACATGACCTTCTGCTGTGTAGACTGTAGTTAGAGTCTGGTCTACATGACCTGCTGCTGTGTAGACTGCAGTTAGAGTCTGGTCTACATGACCTGCTGCTGTGTAGACTGCAGTTAGAGTCTGGTCTACATGACCTGCTGCTGTGTAGACTGCAGTTAGAGTCTGGTCTACATGACCTGCTGCAGTGTAGACTGCAGTTAGAGTCTGGTCTACATGACCTGCTGCTGTGTAGACTGCAGTTAGAGTCTGGTCTACATGACCTGCTGCTGTGTAGACTGCAGTTAGAGTCTGGTCTACATGACCTGCTGCTGTGTAGACTGCAGTTAGAGTCTGGTCTACATGACCTGCTGCTGTGTAGACTGCAGTTAGAGTCTGGTCTACATGACCTGCTGCTGTGTAGACTGCAGTTAGAGTCTGGTCTACATGACCTGCTGCTGTGTAGACTGCAGTTAGAGTCTGGTCTACATGACCTGCTGCTGTGTAGACTGCAGTTAGAGTCTGGTCTACATGACCTGCTGCTGTGTAGACTGCAGTTAGTCCGTGTGAAGCTGACCTGGAAGGACAGCGGCGTGACCGTCTGCCATACGCTGAAGGCTTGTCGGATCGCTCTCTGCGTGTCCTTCTCTCCCACTTTGGGGGTGAAGTTCGATATGCTGCGGGGGGACAAAAACAGAGCGTTAAGGGTTAGTTACAGGGCTGCATGACATGAGGAAAGTTACATATATAGTATAGTATAGTATAGTATAGTATAGTATAGTATAGTATAGTATAGTATAGTACAGTACAGTATATACAGTGTGTGTGTGTCCTCTCTATGATTTTTTGTATAGAATTTTATTATATATGTTATTATTGCCTATATCTTTATGAGTCTATCGATCGACTGACACAACCGGTGTAACGTGCACCTTGTAAACCTTCGGACAACATGAGAGAGAGAGAGAGAGAGAGAGAGACACAGAGAGAGAGAGACACAGAGAGAGAGAGAGAGAGAGAGAGAGAGAGAGATGATTAAATACATAAGAGCTGAATTCAAATTGGCCGTTTTGAATCTCTTTCATTTGATTCAACACTCCTTTTAGCAGAAAGCCCTGCAAGACCAAGAGCTGAGTATTAGAGAAGAGTGCCCTCACTCAGCTGGTCCTGACGCTCAGTCCACTTCCTGACCCTGTTCTGCTTCAGGACCAGAGAGAGAGAGAGAGAGAGAGAGAGAGAGAGAGAGAGAGAGAGAGAGAGAGAGAGAGAGAGAGAGAGACAGAGAGAGACAGAGAGAGAGAGAGAGAGAGAGAGAGAGATAGAGAGAGAGAGAGAGAGAGAGCTGCACTTCCTGACAGAATGCACCCAACTGCAGCCAGTCAAACTACATATTTCCCCAAATTCAGAGACAAACACCCAACATTTGAACAAATAACAACAACATCAAGAACAAAATGCTAATCCTGCCGGGAGAACACCCAGAGAGCTGCAGTCTAGCAGCAGAATATGTCTTAACACACACACACACACACACACACACACACACACACACACACACACACACACACACACACACACACACACACACACACACACACACACACACACACACTCGTTTTCACATTGATACTGATAACCATCCGTTTTGTTGTTATTAATACAGTTTGTTGACATGCTTGTTTCTTGTCCATGAATGATAACCTAATGCTTTATTGTCTGCATCCTACTGTATGTCAATGTGTTGGGGGGACACAGAGTGAGAGAGATGAAAAGAGAGATGTGAGGGGGAGTGAGAGGACAGATGGAGGGATTGGCAGAAGCAGAGAGGGGAAAGAAGGAGAAGAAAAAATCTATTAAATATCTAATTATTACAGACACAACATGCCATAATTTAATATTTATACATGAGTGCACAACAGCCTCCTGATGCGAATAATTAAGTTGCTGATATACTCTGGTTGTGGAAGAAGTATTCAGATCCTTTACTTTAGTAAAAGTACTAATACCACGCTGTAAAAATACTCTGTTACTAAAAAGTCCTGCATAGAAACTGTAGTTTATAAAATATCAGATCTTATAAACTACATAGCACAGCATTCGAATATACGTCACTGTTTTCGATGCCATTTTCGACCGAGCGTCTTCCCTGACTTCCTTCCGTCTTTCTGCCATATTATTTGTACGTTCCATCTTGTTTTTTACAGTTTGTGTCTCTATAGACTTATAGATCGGGGGATACTTGGCTTAAAGAAACTATTAAAAAGGTGGAACATTGTTGAAACAAGTTGGAGAAACACTGGACGCCAACACAAAGAAAGAGGAAGGAGACGGACATCCGGCTGAAAAGACGGACATCTGGACCTCTGGCTGAAAAGACGGACATCTGGACATCTGGCTGAAAAGACGGACATCTGGACCTCTGGCTGAAAAGACGGACATCTGGACCTCTGGCTGAAAAGACGGACATCTGGACCTCTGGCTGAAAAGACGGACATCTGGACCTCTGGCTGAAAAGACGGACATCTGGACATCTGGCTGAAAAGACGGACATCTGGACCTCTGGCTGAAAAGACGGACATCTGGACATCTGGCTGAAAAGACGGACATCTGGACCTCTGGCTGAAAAGACGGACATCTGGACCTCTGGCTGAAAAGACGGACATCCGGCCGAAAAGACGGACACCTGGCCGAAAAGACGGACATCCGGCCGAAAAGACCGACGTCCGGCTGAAAAGACGGACATCCGGCCGAAAAGACGGACATCCGGCCGAAAAGACGGACATCCGGCCGAAAAGACGGACAACTGTTCAAAAAGACGGACATCCGGCTGAAAAGACGGACATCCGGCTGAAAAGACGGACACCTGGTCGAAAAGACGGACATCTGGCTGAAAAGACGGACATCCGGCCGAAAAGACGGACACCTGGTGGCATATCCAGTTGCAACGGAGCCACCCCTGAAGTAGAACATCGTGGACATAGACTCTGCCATATTATTTGTACGTTCCATCTTGTTTTTTACAGTTTGTGTCTCTATAGACTTATAGATCGGGGTATACTTCGCTTAAAGAAACTATTAAAAAGGTGGAACATTGTTGAAAAAAGTTGGAGAAACACTGGACGCCAACACAAAGAAAGAGGAAGGAGACGGACATCCGGCCGAAAAGACCGACGTCCGGCTGAAAAGACGGACATCCGGCCGAAAAGACGGACACCCGGCCAAAAAGACGGACATCCGGCCGAAAAGACCGACGTCCGGCTGAAAAGACGGACACCCGGCCGAAAAGACGGACATCCGGCCGAAAATACGGACATCCGGCCGAAAAGACGGACATCCGGCCGAAATGACGGACAACTGTTCAAAAAGACGGACATCCGGCTGAAAAGACGGACATCCGGCCGAAAAGACGGACACCTGGTGGCATATCCAGTTGTAACGGAGCAACCCCTGAAGTAGAACGTAGTAGATATAGACTCTGGTCCGAAAAGACGGACAACCGGCCAAAAAGACGGACATCCGGCTGAATATCCCGCGGCAACGGAGCAACCCCTGAAGTAGAACATCGTGGACATAGACTCTGGTTTTCTATAATAACACAACATTCACCTGAATAGCAACCTATTCTAAAATACTGGTTCTGTGGTGATGGCGCCTGCAGAGCGCCACAGGAGCGTCCAATGAGCCGCGTCCAATGTCCCTCTCAGTGCGCCGGGGCCTTCAGATTGCACCGTTTCTCCTTCATGGGTAGATTGTTGTGAATAATAAGACGTGACTGCAAATAGCAATATACAGACGTGGTGGTGAGTCAGAGGGAAGATCCTTTAAGGACGGCGGCTGTGCTGTCTCAGCTAATCCTTCAGAAGTTTAAGCCTTTTTAGGCTACTGTTGTGACAGGATGCTCGTTGCAACATCGTGCAGCGAATGCCTCTGAAAACCTGAGTCTCATAAAGGAGAAATAAATGTATTCAGTCTTGTTTTGACATTTTTTTGTATTCTTCTTCGTAGAAACCTTCTGTAGCCAACAGGGGATAAAGGAAAGTGTCTGTTTTTGCATTTTGTGACGGATGTTTCACCCCCGATGTGACGCCCTGTCTGTCTCAGCATGTCTGTTTTTTTACTTCATTTCAGAACCGCCTGCATGCAAATCCCTTTATAAAGTTAATTTATAAATCCAAGTTTCCACCCAGAAGTCTAGTGTGTGTGTGTGTGTGTGTGTGTGTGTGTGTGTGTGTGTGTGTGTGTGTGTGTGCGCACCATCTGTGTGTTTTGGCCACAGGTCATTTTTGGCTTTACTGCCATAACTTTCCACACCATTTACTCATATCAGACAACTGCTACCTAGTAGCACACACACACACACACACACACACACACACACACACACACACACACACACACACACACACACTGACAGACAGACACCGACAGACAGACAGGCTGCCGCTAGCGTGGCTTAAAATAGATTAAACGAATCTTGGACATTCTTTCATTTACATTGGTTAAAACACACACACACACACACACACACACACACACACACACACACACACACACACACACACACCATCTAGAAAGTAACACAGAGAGAACCGGCTGGGCAGCTTAAAGATGCAGACATGTATGTTCTCTCTTTCTCGGTTTCTTCTTCCCATCTTTCTTACAACTTTCAACTCGGTTTCAATTGAATGAGCTTTGTTGGCAGGAAAACGTAAAGGTCCAATATGTACTACTGACAGCTAGCGTTGTGGTTACTGCAGTCCAAATTCAAAATACAGGAGAGAGTCGTCTCCCCCGCCCCCTCCTCCCCAGACGGGAGTGGAGGAAAACGCATAACCCAACAACATCATACATGTCAATGTTAGCTTGATGCTAGTCTTGCGTTGCCAGACATTACTCCACGGCGCAGGGGTGTTGCTAGATGCTGCTAAGTCAACGGTTATGAAAGCCTGTGCTCTCGCGTTGCTCTGTATGCGGCTGACAGTCACCTTTTAGTGACTAACCGTAAGAACATTGACCGCTAAAAAGACCGCAACCTTGCAGAGCATTGTGCCCGACCGACAGACACCTTTTCTGGGCTTAATGTCACTGCAACAGCCGCTAAAAAGACCGCAACCTTGCAGAGCTTTGTGCCCGATTGACAGACACCTTTTCTGGGCTTAACGTCACTGCAACAGCCGCTAAAAAGACCTCAACCTTGCGGAGCTTTGTGCCCGACTGAAAGCCACATTTTCTGGGCTTAAAATCACTGCAACAGACGCTAAAAAGCCGCGACCCCACAGTTGTCTCTACCCAGGGCAGTCTCTGTCTGTCGGATACGCCCGCTGAACAAGTGGTGGAACTATTTCAGCAGGGGGTAGATTCTCGGTACTACTACTTCCAGACCCATTATACAGCTTGTCTATACACTGTGTATAATAACATTACACATTATGGTTGCATGCCAATTTGTAAGAAAGTGAAGTGAAGCATCTGCCTCGTGATTTTGTTTCTGTCTTTCTGATTCTTCTTTATTCACCTCCACTTCTTTTGCTCCCTCATCTCTTCCTGGACTGGTTTTTAAAGACTGACCTCCATGTCCTGAGGCATCAATAGAGAGATACACAGTTACATAATCCTGCAGCTCAACCGCAGAGCAGCGGGTGATCATTTGCAGTTGCCAGCAGCCTTGAAATTCCTCTAAATGTGTCTCTGCATTGCTCCAGATTTATCCAAAATCCAGCGTTCAGAGCAGAGAGGAAAATCCTCCCGACTGATTCTCTGCTTTAAGACTTCTCCATCAGCCTCAGCTGGGTTTAGTTTTTTTAGTGCTAATTAGTAAAGCTGCAAAGCTGAATCGATTAGTTGTCATCTATTAAATCAATCGCCAACTATTTTGATAATCCAATGATCGGGTTGAGTCTGTTTTTTATGAAACAAAAGTAAGTACTTCTGATTCCAGCTTCTTAAATGTGAAAATATACTCAGTTTAATATGATATGAAAACAAAAAAGACTGCATCTTCATATTTGCGAGGCTGAATACAGCCTCTTGTTATTTTTGCATGAAAAATGACGTAAGTAGTTGAAATAGTTGAAGTCTTTTTTATATAGACCTTAGTGGTCCCCTAATACTGTATCTGAAGTCTCTTTATATAGACCTTAGTGGTCCCCTAATACTGTATCTGAAGTCTCTTTTATATAGACCTTAGTGGTCCCCTAATACTGTATCTGAAGTCTCTTTTATATAGACCTTAGTGGTCCCCTAATACTGTATATGAAGTCTCTTTTATATAGACCTTAGTGGTCCCTAATACTGTATCTGAAGTCTCTTTATATAGACCTTAGTGGTCCCCTAATACTGTATCTGAAGTCTCTTTTATATAGACCTTAGTGGTCCCTAATACTGTATCTGAAGTCTCTTTCATATAGACCTTAGTGGTCCCTAATACTGTATCTGAAGTCTCTTTTATATAGACCGTAGTGGTCCCTAATACTGTATGTGAAGTCTCTTTATATAGACCTTAGTGGTCCCTAATACTGTATCTGAAGTCTCTTTATATTTACCTTAGTGGTCCCTAATACTGTAACTGAAGTCTCTTTATATAGACCTATGTTTTTTGTTTCTCTCTTATGGACAAAGCATATAGAGGCTAATATTGGAAATATTGAAGGTGAATCTGCTTTTATTGAATCTTATTATTGAAGTTTATAGTAACTTAATTGAATCATCCTGCTACGTCCTGCTGGGCCTTGTAATGCCGCACAATTCCCTGCTATGCCATGAACTACTACAAAGAACTACTACAAACTGTTATCTTTTCTGTGGCTGTTATTGCCACTCTTCATTCTAACCCCAACCGGTCGTCAGACACCGCCTACCAAGAGCCTGGGTCTGTCCGAGGTTTCTGCCTAAAAGGAAGTTTTTCCTCGCCACTGTCCCACTGTTGCTTGCTCTGGAGGGAACTACTAGAACTGTTGGGTCCTTGTAAATTCTGGAGTGTAGTCTAGACCTACTCTATCTGGTCTAGACCTACTCTATCTGTAAAGTGTCTTGAGATAACTCTTGTTATGAATTGATACTATAAATAAAATTGAATTGAATTGAATTGAATTGAATCTTATTATGTATTTTCTCACTCTGTCCACATATTAATTTCATAATGCACAATAAAAAGGGGGATTGTAAAGCTGCAAAGATTAATGGATTAGATGTCATATATTTAACCAATCGGCAACTATTTTGTTAATCAATTAATCGGTTTGAGTCATTTTTTAATGAAAAACAAGTGAAACTTCAGTGGTGTCCGCTTGTTAAATGTGAATATGTTCTAGTCTCTTCTCTCCTCTGTGACAGTAACCTGAATATCTTTGAGTTCTGGACAAAACGAGACATTTGAGGACGTCGTCTCGGGACTTTTTGAGAAACACTGATCCACATTTGTTACCATTTTCTGAAATTTAGAGACCAAACCACTCATTCATTCATCCAGAAAAATATTAAATAGTGGCACAACTACTAGTTGCCGATTCATTTAATAATTAGAGATACATCTTCGCAGCTAAGA
>JABXJD010000284.1:475000-487500 GCA_013375575.1 Percina caprodes | reverse complement strand
TCTGGTGGACAGACTATGCAACGCCATCACTAACGGGACGTTGTAGAGCCCTCTGGTGGACAGACTATGCAACGCCATCACTAAGGGAAGTTGTAGAGCGTCCTCTGGTGGACAGACTATGCAACGCCATCACTAACAGGGACGTTGTAGAGCGTCCTCTGGTGGACAGACTATGCAACGCCATCACTAACAGGACGTTGTAGAGCGTCCTCTGGTGGACAGACTATGCAACGCCATCACTAACAGGGACGTTGTAGAGCGTCCTCTGGTGGACAGACTATGCAACGCCATCACTAACGGGACGTTGTAGAGCGTCCTCTGGTGGACAGACTATGCAACGCCATCACTAACGGGACGTTGTAGAGCGTCCTCTGGTGGACAGACTATGCAACGCCATCACTAACGGGACGTTGTAGAGCGTCCTCTGGTGGACAGACTATGCAACACCATCACTAACGGGACGTTGTAGAGCGTCCTCTGGTGGACAGACTATGCAACACCATCACTAACAGGGACGTTGTAGAGCGTCCTCTGGTGGACAGACTATGCAACACCATCACTAACAGGGACGTTGTAGAGCGTCCTCTGGTGGACAGACTATGCAACGCCATCACTAACAGGGACGTTGTAGAGCGTCCTCTGGTGGACAGACTATGCAACACCATCACTAACAGGGACGTTGTAGAGCGTCCTCTGGTGGACAGACTATGCAACGCCATCACTAACAGGGACGTTGTAGAGCGTCCTCTGGTGGACAGACTATGCAACGCCATCACTAACAGGGACGTTGTAGAGCGTCCTCTGGTGGACAGACTATGCAACACCATCACTAACAGGGACGTTGTAGAGCGTCCTCTGGTGGACAGACTATGCAACGCCATCACTAACGGGACGTTGTAGCGTCCTCTGGTGGACAGACTATGCAACGCCATCACTAACGGGGACGTTGTAGAGCGTCCTCTGGAGGACAGACTATGCAACACCATCACTAACAGGGACGTTGTAGAGCGTCCTCTGGTGGACAGACTATGCAACACCATCACTAACAGGGACGTTGTAGAGCGTCCTCTGGTGGACAGACTATGCAACGCCATCACTAACAGGGACGTTGTAGAGCGTCCTCTGGTGGACAGACTATGCAACGCCATCACTAACAGGGACGTTGTAGAGCGTCCTCTGGTGGACAGACTATGCAACACCATCACTAACAGGGACGTTGTAGAGCGTCCTCTGGTGGACAGACTATGCAACGCCATCACTAACAGGGACGTTGTAGAGCGTCCTCTGGTGGACAGACTATGCAACACCATCACTAACAGGGACGTTGTAGAGCGTCCTCTGGTGGACAGACTATGCAACGCCATCACTAACAGGGACGTTGTAGAGCGTCCTCTGGTGGACAGACTATGCAACACCATCACTAACAGGGACGTTGTAGAGCGTCCTCTGGTGGACAGACTATGCAACGCCATCACTAACAGGGACGTTGTAGAGCGTCCTCTGGTGGACAGACTATGCAACGCCATCACTCATAACATGGTTGACCATCCGTTTTTTTTTTAAATATTCATTTATCAGAATCATTTTTTTTGTCATTTTTAAGGATTCTGATGAACGAATTTTTGTAATTCGAACATTATAAATGCCGATTCCGATATATCGGGAAATGCCTGATATCAGGAAAACGTAATGTTTTCCTGATGTTCAATGTTCAATGTATAATTTCCTATAAATGAGGTTTACTGACCATTAATTCCAAAAATAACTGTAAAACTAAAGTTATTAAGTTAGTGTAACATAGTGTTTAACATGTCAAAAAAGGTGACAAACATTGAAAAAACCTTCAGAAGTGTTGAAAAAAGGGACAAAAACAAAAGAAAAAGTTAAAAACATTGATTTTCAATTCGGACGGGAAGGCATGCTGCTGTCAGCGATAAATGCTAGAATGACAGTGCTTTTACTTTTCGTAGCGATATGCACTAATAAAATAAGGTCTAAAATAACATAAAGACTGATCTTTTTGTATATTAAAAACACAAACGCAACACAAACGGGAGCCGGATCAGCCGCACACTGAGGCTACAAATTTCAGGCCAATTAGCGTCCATTTAGATCAGTTATAATTCATCTGCGTGGCCTTTAATGTGATCTGTGGTCTCCAACGTTTCCATAACAACCGTGACACCGTGACTCACTCTATAGTCGTCTCGTCCAGGATCCCCGTCACCAGGATGCCGTAGAAGCGCTGCATGGCGGCCACGGCCGACTGCATGGCCTTCTCCTGCCGAGGGTCAGACGTGCGCACGTCGTGAGGCAGCAGGTAGCCGTAGTTCTTCAACCACGTCTGAGGGGGAGAGAGGGGGAGAGAGGGAGAGGGGGAGAGAGGGAGAGAGAGGGGGAGAGGGAGGGAGAGAGGGAAGGGGAGAGGGAGAGAGGGAGGGAGGGGGAGAGAGAGGGAAGGAGAGGGAGAGAGAGAGGGAGAGGGAAGGAGGGAGAGAGGGGAGGGAGGGAGGGAGGGAGGGAGAGAGGGAGGGGGGGAGAGAGAGGGGAGAGAGAGAGGAGAGAGGGGGAGGGAGGGAGTGAGGGAGAGAGAGAGAGGGGAGAGAGAGGGGGAGAAAGAGAGAGGGGAGAGAGGGGGAGGGAGGGAGGGAGGGAGGAGGAGAGAGAGAGGAGGGGGAGAGAGAGGGGGAGAGAGAGAGGGAGGGAGAGAGGGAGGGGAGAGAGAGGGAAGGGGAGAGGGAGGGGGAGAGAGAGAGGGAGAGAGAGAGGGAAGGGGAGGGAGGGAGGGAGGGAGGGAGAGAGGGAGGGAGAGAGAGGGAAGGGGAGAGGGAGAGAGGTAGAGGGAGGGAGAGAGAGAGAGGGAGAGGGAAGGAGGGAGGGAGGGGGAGAGAGGGGGAGGGAGGCAGGGAGAGAGGGAGGGGGAGGGAGGGAGAGAGGGAGGGGGAGAGAGAGAGGAGAGAGGGGGAGGGAGGGAGGGAGGGAGGGAGAGAGGGAGGGGGAGAGGGAAGGAGGGAGAGGGGGAGAGGGGGAGAGAGAGAGAGAGAGGGAGGGAGAGGGGGAGGGAGGGGGAGTGGGGGAGGGAGGGGAGAGGTAGAGCGGGAGAGAGGGAGAGAGAGGGAAAGCAAACATTAGGTATAATTTCCTATAAATGAAGTTTATTGAACATAAATTCCCAAAATAACTAAAACTAAAGTTAATAAATTAGTGTTACGTAGTGTTGAAAACGTCAAAAAAAGTGACAAACATTGAAAAAAGGAACAAAAATGCAAAAAAAAGATAAAAAGCATCAACAAAAGTGTTGATTTTCAATTTTGACGAGAAGGCAACACGAGGGTCAACTTGTCTGAGAACTATTTTTTATTTTTTTGATTATTTTTGGGGCTTTTTCCCTTTATAGTGACAGTGAATAGGCATGAAAGGGGGAGAGAGATGGGGGAGGGGGGGGACACGCAGCAAAGGGCAGCAGGTCGGATTTGGACGGGAGACAGGAACTTTTAAATAAAAATCAACACAAAAAATAATAATAATAATAATTAACGAATCAGATTCGAGAATCGCGATGCATCTAAGAATCCATGTTGTCCCCCATCTAATGTAGAAGAAACATCTTGGTACTTTACGCAGGGCTCCAGTACTTCAGAGATGTTTTCCTATAGATTGTATTATTGTCCTTGAGGGACTAATAAAGTATAAAGTAATAAAGTATACATTATTTATTGTCCCGGACTTGTCTCGGACTCGCGAAATCCTGATATATACAGTAAAGGCCAAAAGTTTGGACCCACCTTCTCATTCAATGAGTTTCCTTTATCTTCATGACTATTTACATTGTAGATTCTCACTGAAGGCATCAGAACTATGAATGAAGGATTAGCATGACCTCTTGTGATATTATATTCAACATGTTTGTAACATTACAATAATGAAACCTTTTTAATCTGTGAAATGTTGTTCCATGTTACTTAGTTTGGCATATCTTTCACATGAACATCCAAAAGTCGCACAAAGGTCTGTCTTTGTCCATGTCTGCATGAGCAAGTGGGTCAGATGTCCGTCCCAAACTGGTGGACAGACGCATCTTATAGATGTACAGACCAAAGGTTTGGACCCCCCTTCTCATTCAATGAGATTCCTTTATCTTCATGACTATTTCCAGTGTAGATTCTCACTGACGGCCTCAAAACTATGAATGAACATGTGGAATTATGTACTTAACAACTAAGTAGAACTGAAACCCCCTTACACACTCTTGTCCTTCTCTTGATGAGCTTCCAGAGGCCGTCCCCTGAAATGGTTTCCCAAGAGTCTTGAAGGAGTTCCCATGATGCTCAGCACTTGTTGGCCCTTTTGCCTACACTCTGCGGTCCAGGTCCCCCCAAACCATCTGGATTGGGTTCAGGTCCGGGGACTGTGGAGGTGCAGCCCTCCATCACTCTCCTTCTTGGTCTAAGAGCCCTTACACAGCCTGGGGGGGTGTTTGGGGTCATTGTCCTGTTGGAAAATAAATGATGGTCCAACTAAACGCGTACCGGATGGGATGGCATGCCGCTGCAGGATGCTGGTAGCCATGCTGGTTCAGGATGCTGTGGTAGCCATGCTGGTTCAGGATGCTGTGGTAGCCATGCTGGTTCAGGATGCTGTGGTAGCCATGCTGGTTCAGGATGCTGTGGTAGCCATGCTGGTTCAGGATGCTGTGGGAGCCATGCTGGTTCAGGATGCTGTGGTAGCCATGCTGGTTCAGGATGCTGTGGTAGCCATGCTGGTTCAGTATGCCTTCAATTTGGAATAAATCCCCAACATTGTCACCAGCAAAGCCCCCCACACCATCACACCTCCTCCTCCATGCTTCACGGTGGGAACCAGGCATGTAGAATCCATCCTGCCACTTTTTCTCCATCACAAAGACACGGCGGTTGGAACCAAAGATCTCCAACGTGGGCTCATCAGACCAGAGCCCAGATTTCCACTGGTCTAATGTCCATTCCTTGTGTTTCTGGGCCCAAACAGACCTCTTCTGCTTGTTGCCTCTCCTTAGCCGTGGTTTCCAAGCTGCTATTGGATCATGAAGGCCTGAGTCTCCTCGTCTCTCGTTCTTGGTCAAGAAAACACACTGAATGAGAAGGTGTGTTCAAACCTTTGGCCTGTTATCTCTAAAGTAACTTCCTCTTCCAAAACAAAACCATTGATAACGTGTTCTTCACTTAAACACTTAACCCAGACCGTTGTATGACCTTTGTGTTGCTCACCATGATGCAACGTCAGGTTAGGGCTGGACGATGTGCAGAAAATCAAATATCACGATATTTTTCACCAAATACCTCAATATCGACACAATATTGTAGTGTTGACTATCGGTGCTTTCACAAAATATTGACACAGTGAGATTTTTGATAAATAATCATCAGTTATGTGGATATAACGACTAAGATGGTAATAGAGGGTAACACTAGACCAGCTACACCAGTCTGGTAACACAGGAAGTGACATCACTTTACTGTCATGCAGCCTTTAAAACCAGGAAAAGACACTTATGCCATGTTATGATATCACGATATCTAGTCTCATATCACGATATCGAGATAATATCGAGATAATATCGATGTATTGTCTAGCTCCATGTCAGGTTCAAAGATGGACTTGACTACAACCCCGACTTTATGTCTTTAGATGTGTTTTTTTTATCTTGCACCCCCAACTGCAGACATGTTTTCCCATCCGTGGAAATAAAGTGACCGAACTGACCTGAAGGAAGGGAAGGGAGACGGAGAAAACAGCAAAAGGGGAGTTGAAAGAGAGAAAAAGCAGCAGGGAGAAAGATGAGAGGAGGGAAAGGCGGGTGTGTGTGTGTGTGGGGGTGTGTGTCTGGGGGGGGGGGGGGGTCTGGGGGTTGAGTAGATAACGAAGGCGGAGGTTGAGCCCTTCTCTACAGTAGGTCATTAATATTTCACAGAGCCGGCCCCGGCAACCATCAACGCCTGCCTAACTACCGTGACGGACACAGCGAGGTTGCCAGCGCTGAGGGATTCAGTCTGTCATACCCCCCCCCCCAGAAAGATATATGCCCTGTCCCATCACAGCCGACACACACACACACACACACACACACACACACAACCTTATTCACACTTTCACACATATTGTGTCAACACAGTAAAAATGGACCTACTTAATGAAGTTGGTTCACTGCTAGCTTAGCTACAAGTTAGCATCAAACACAACAAAGGCTGTCAGTTGAATGGTGTTTTGAGCTAACGTTAGCATCAATCAATACAGCCCCCCCCCCCAGTCTGTCTGTCTGTGTCTCTGTGAGTCTGTGTCTATCTGTCTGTCTCTATGTCTGTCTGTCTGTCTGTCTGCATTTCTATCTGTCTGTGTCTTTGTCTGTCTGTCTCTCTGTCTGTCTCTATGTCTGTCTGTCTGTCTGAGTATTTGTCTGTCTGCGTCTCTGTCTGTCTGTCTGTCTGTCTGCGTCTCTGTCTGTCTGCGTCTCTGTCTGTCTGTCTGCGTCTCTGTCTGTCTGTCTGTCTCTATGTCTTTGTGTCTCTGTCTGTCTGTCTGTCTGTCTCTATGTCTTTGTCTGTCTGTCTGTCTATGTCTCTGTCTGTCTGTCTGTCTGTCTGTGTCTCTGTCTGTCTGTCTGTCGGTCTGTCTGTCTGCGTCTCTGTCTGTCTGTCTGTCTGTCTGCGTCTCTGTCTGTCTGTCTGTCTGTGTCTCTGTCTGTCTGTCTGTCTGTCTGCGTCTCTGTCTGTCTGTCTGTCTGTGTCTCTGTCTGTCTCTATGTCTTTGTCTGTCTGTCTGTCTGCGTCTCTGTCTGTCTGTCTGTCTGTGTCTCTGTCTGTCTGTCTCTCTCTGATGCTTCAACCTGTGCGTCAGCCTGCCAGCGTGTCTCCTCCGTCTGTCTGCTGGGATAAAAATAGACCTCATCTCCAGCTGCTAAACTATTTACCTCCTCTGAGCCTGAGTGCAGTGGGTGCAACCCGCCGCCCCCCCCCGTCCCCCGTCCTCCCCCCACCTGTGTGCCGCCTGATAAGTGGGCTGGTTATCGTCCTGAATATTTGATCGTAAAACTAACTCAAGGTGTTGTATTAGTTTCTAAGCTTTGTTGAGTAGATAATCAACAAAATACACAAAAGTAGAATTATACAAGAAAATACAATACAGTACAATACAAGGGCTACTACCTTCTTACTACCTATCCATCCTCGTCCATCTTCGTCTAACCCCCCCCCCCACCTTTCTTACTAATCTGACGTTTTTGTCTTACTTAACTAAGATTTCAGGCTCCATTTTTTGCTTGTGGAGAAACTCAGTCAATAAATCCACCACGCTGTGTTCCTGCATCACGGGCAGAGACCCCCCAATCACAGACTCCCCGGGTCCCCAGACTCAAGGTTTCCACTTCCCCCGAGGGAGGGAGGGAGCATGGAAGTCAGGGAGTGATGGAGGGAGGGAGGGAGGGAGGCAGGGAGGGAGGGAGGGAGGGAGGGAGGGAGAGGGCATGGAAGTCAGGAAGTGATGGAGTGATGGAGGGAGGTAGGAAGAGGGAGGGAACGAGCGAGCAAGAGGGCGGGAGGGAGTGAGGGAGGTAGCGAGAGGGAGGGAGGGAGGGAGGAAGGGAACGAGGGAGCGGGAGGGAGGGAGAGAGAGGGCATGGAAGTCAGGAAGTGATGGAGTGATGGAGGGAGGGAGGGAGGGAGGGAGCGAGCGAGCGAGAGGGCGGGAGGGAGGGAGAGGGAGGGCATGGAAGTCAGGAAGTGATGGAGCGATGGAGGGAGGGAGGGAGGGAGGGAGGGAGGGAGGGAGGGAGGGAGCAGCCTCCTGAAAGCTTCCTGAGTGATGAGTAATGTTCTCATCCTTCTCCTAATCACCATCAAGTCTTTTTATTTTTAGAGTCGTTCTTTTCTAACTTCGACTGCCGGCTCCTCTCCCCGTACACACCGAGGTCACGTTCCACGGCTACGTTCCGAGGCTACGTTCTAAAGCTCAATCCGAGGCTACGTTCCGAGGCTCAATCCGAGGCTACATTCCGAGGCTACGCCCACGGCCACGCCCGAGGCTACGCCCGAGGCTACGCCCGAGGCTACGCCCGAGGCTACGCCCGAGGCCACGCCCGAGGCCACGCCCGAGGCTACGCCCGAGGCTACGCCCACGGCCACGCCCGAGGCTACGCCCGAGGCTACGCCCGAGGCTACGTTCCGAGGCTCATTCCGAGGCTACATTCCGAGGCTACGTTCCACGGCTACGTTCCGAGGCTACATTCTGAGGCCACGTTCCGAGGCTACGTTCTAAAGCTCATTCCGAGGCTCAATCCGAAGCTACGGTCCGAGGCTCAATCCGAGGCTACGTTCCGAGGCTACGTTCCACAAGAACCGCTTGAGACCAAAGTTCTTGCCGTAGTGCATTTACATCCCGAAAAAATGGTTTAAACTTCAAAAAGACGCCCTGAAAAGCACCCGTTCCCATTCAGGTTTGGGTGCTGAGACCCGGTGCTAATACGGCTAAGCTAACGTTAGCATCAAGCTATTATAGATAGCTAAAACCTTTCTGAAATCATTTCCATCTTCTGTTATTGGAATAATAATGAGAAAAGATTATTATTTCATGGATTTCACAAGTTTCAGCATGACAGTTTACCACAAACCGCTTAAATCGGAGCATGCACGACTCAGATCTGCACTCGACTCACATCGGGGGACGACACCGTATCGAAACAACCCCAACGATCCCCAACCCTACTCCTTCTTCCACATGGTAGTTTTTTGCTTCTTTTAATCCGCCAACTGAGGTAAATCTCTCTTAAAAAAGCCTCAAATTTGTACTTAAATGCATTCCACAACAGTGAAAAAGTTCAGTAGATAAAAGATAAAAAGATAAATAATAAATAATAAAAGTCTTATTTGTTCCCGACCTCGGAGGATGTTAAGCGAAGAGAAACAACAGGAAGTGACACGGACATCAAATACAACACCAGGAACCCAGAACCCCGGAAATCAAAAGTCAACACAGTCGGCGGGCGTCTGATTAATGAATGAAATCACCGGGTGGTTGTCATGGCGCCCGGAGAGCGGCGGTTTTCTATTTGTATGGAGGAATGAAAAGGAGGGAGCATGGATTTGTCAGTGAGGACTAAGGTCTATATAAAGAGACTTCAGAGCCAGTATTAGGGACCACTAAGGTCTATATAAAGAGACTTCAGATACAGTATTAGGGACCACTAAGGTCTATATAAAGAGACTTCAGATACAGTATTAGGGACCACTAAGGTCTATATAAAGAGACTTCAGATACAGTATTAGGGACCACTAAGGTCTATATAAAAGAGACTTCAGATACAGTATTAGGGACCACTAAGGTCTATATAAAGAGACTTCAGATACAGTATTAGCAACCACTAAGGTCTATATAAAAGAGACTTCAGATACAGTATTAGGGACCACTAAGGTCTACATAAAGAGACTTCAGATACAGTATTAGGGACCACTAAGGTCTATATAAAGAGACTTCAGATACAGTATTAGGGACCACTGAGGTCTATATAAAGAGACTTCAGATACAGTATTAGGAACCACTAAGGTCTATATAAAAGAGACTTCAGATACAGTATTAGGGGACCACTAAGGTCTATATAAAGAGACTTCAGATACAGTATTAGGGACCACTAAGGTCTATATAAAGAGACTTCAGATACAGTATTAGGGACCACTAAGGTCTATATAAAGAGACTTCAGATACAGTATTAGGGACCACTAAGGTCTATATAAAAGAGACTTCAGATACAGTATTAGGGACCACTAAGGTCTATATAAAGAGACTTCAGATACAGTATTAGCAACCACTAAGGTCTATATAAAAGAGACTTCAGATACAGTATTAGGGACCACTAAGGTCTACATAAAGAGACTTCAGATACAGTATTAGGGACCACTAAGGTCTATATAAAGAGACTTCAGATACAGTATTAGGGACCACTGAGGTCTATATAAAGAGACTTCAGATACAGTATTAGGAACCACTAAGGTCTATATAAAGAGACTTCAGATACAGTATTAGGGGACCACTAAGGTCTATATAAAGAGACTTCAGATACAGTATTAGGGACCACTAAGGTCTATATAAAGAGACTTCAGATACAGTATTAGGGACCACTAAGGTCTATATAAAGAGACTTCAGATACAGTATTAGGGACCACTAAGGTCTATATAAAAGAGACTTCAGATACAGTATTAGGGACCACTAAGGTCTATATAAAGAGACTTCAGATACAGTATTAGCAACCACTAAGGTCTATATAAAAGAGACTTCAGATACAGTATTAGGGACCACTAAGGTCTACATAAAGAGACTTCAGATACAGTATTAGGGACCACTAAGGTCTATATAAAGAGACTTCAGATACAGTATTAGGGACCACTGAGGTCTATAAAGAGACTTCAGATACAGTATTAGGAACCACTAAGGTCTATATAAAAGAGACTTCAGATACAGTATTAGGGGACCACTAAGGTCTATATAAAGAGACTTCAGATACAGTATTAGGGACCACTAAGGTCTATATAAAGAGACTTCAGATACAGTATTAGGGACCACTAAGGTCTATATAAAGAGACTTCAGATACAGTATTAGGGACCACTAAGGTCTATATAAAAGAGACTTCAGATACAGTATTAGGGACCACTAAGGTCTATATAAAGAGACTTCAGATACAGTATTAGCAACCACTAAGGTCTATATAAAAGAGACTTCAGATACAGTATTAGGGACCACTAAGGTCTACATAAAGAGACTTCAGATACAGTATTAGGGACCACTAAGGTCTATATAAAGAGACTTCAGATACAGTATTAGGGACCACTGAGGTCTATATAAAGAGACTTCAGATACAGTATTAGGAACCACTAAGGTCTATATAAAGAGACTTCAGATACAGTATTAGGGGACCACTAAGGTCTATATAAAGAGACTTCAGATACAGTATTAGGGACCACTAAGGTCTATATAAAGAGACTTCAGATACAGTATTAGGGACCACTAAGGTCTATATAAAGAGACTTCAGATACAGTATTAGGGACCACTAAGGTCTATATAAAGAGACTTCAGATACAGTATTAGGGACCACTAAGGTCTATATAAAGAGACTTCAGATACAGTATTAGGGACCACTAAGGTCTATATAAAGAGACTTCAGATACAGTATTAGGGGACCACTAAGGTCTATATAAAACAGACTTCAGATACAGTATTAGGGACCACTAAGGTCTATATAAAGAGACTTCAGATACAGTATTAGGGATCACTAAGGTCTATATAAAAGAGACTTCAGATACAGTATTAGGGGACCACTAAGGTCTATATAAAGAGACTTCAGATACAGTATTAGGGACCACTAAGGTCTATATAAAGAGACTTCAGATACAGTATTAGGGACCACTAAGGTCTAGGCCTATATAAAGAGACTTCAGATACAGTATTAGGGACCACTAAGGTCTATATAAAGAGACTTCAGATACAGTATTAGGGACCACTAAGGTCTATATAAAGAGACTTCAGATACAGTATTAGGGACCACTAAGGTCTATATAAAAGAGACTTCAGATACAGTATTAGGGACCACTAAGGTCTACATGAAAGAGACTTCAGATACAGTATTAGGGACCACTAAGGTCTACATGAAAGAGACTTCAGATCCAGTATTAGGGACCACTAAGGTCTATATAAAAGAGACTTCAGATCCAGTATTAGGGACCACTAAGGTCTATATAAAAGAGACTTCAGATCCAGTATTAGGGGACCACTAAGGCCTATATAAAGAGACTTCAGATACAGTATTAGGGACCACTAAGGTCTATATAAAAGAGACTTCAGATACAGTATTAGGGGACCACTAAGGTCTATATAAAGAGACTTCTGATACAGTATTAGGGACCACTAAGGTCTATATAAAAGAGACTTCAGATACAGTATTAGGGACCACTAAGGTCTATATAAAAGAGACTTCAGATACAGTATTAGGGACCACTAAGGTCTATATAAAAGAGACTTCAGATACAGTATTAGGGACCACTAAGGTCTATATAAAAGAGACTTCAGATACAGTATTAGGGACCACTAAGGTCTATATAAAAGAGACTTCAGATACAGTATTAGGGACCACTAAGGTCTATATAAAACAGACTTCAGATACAGTATTAGGGACCACTAAGGTCTATATAAAAGAGACTTCAGATACAGTATTAGGGACCACTAAGGTCTATATAAAAGAGACTTCAGATACAGTATTAGGGACCACTAAGGTCTATATAAAGAGACTTCAGATACAGTATTAGGGACCACTAAGGTCTATATAAAAGAGACTTCAGATACAGTATTAGGGACCACTAAGGTCTATATAAAAGAGACTTCAGATACAGTATTAGGGGACCACTAAGGTCTATATAAAAGAGACTTCAGATACAGTATTAGGGACCACTAAGGTCTATATAAAAGAGACTTCAGATACA
>JABXJD010000284.1:465000-470000 GCA_013375575.1 Percina caprodes | reverse complement strand
CAAGATAAAATAAACTACGGCTGGCCACTAAAGTCAATCCAATTGCCTCTGAAGTATTGAGAACGCCTCGTCATTCGATACCCGATGTCAATACCTTAAGGAGGAAATCTCATCAGAGCCAGGGAGCCAATCAGCACGCAGCATGCTTCTACCAGGATCTAATGCCGTCTGTGATTGGCTGTCTAACGTCGTAGAAACACGCGGGGAAAAATCTTACGTTACACAGAGACGGAGATCACGTTAGTAGGAGCTGAATGATGTGATTTCTTTTGATTTTTATGAAATAAAACTTTTATTAAGTTTTCGTCCCTTTGTTTGTCACTTATTTTGACGTTTAACACCACGTAACACCAACTTATTAACTTTAGTTTTACTTATTTTGGAATTTATGGTCAATAAAGCTCATTTATAGGAAATTATACCTAATGTTTGAGTTAGAAAAGCAGAAATTAGGAATTATTGAGACTAAAATTAAAGGAATGGATGTTGATGATAATCACAGACTGGAATATGTCAACTTTTACTCTCAATACTATTTCAAAAACACTTCAATTTGGTTTCAAATGCTATAAAATTGAATAAGACGCCCCAAAATTAATGAAAGTAGAGATTTGTACTTGGCAAAGAGCGTTGTGTGGAATCAATCATGTTATTTTGGGAATTAAAAAGAACATTGATATAGGACAACATGAGGACAACATGAGGACAACATGGGGACAACATGGGGACAACATGAGGACAACATGAGGACAACATGAGGACAACATGAGGGCAACATGTGGACAACATGAGGACAACATGAGGACAACATGGGGACAACATGAGGACAACATGAAGACAACATGAGGGCAACATGAGGACAACATGAGGGACAACATGAGGACAACATGAGGACAACATGAAGACAACATGAGGACAACATGAAGACAACATGAGGACAACATGAGGACAACATGAAGACAACATGAGGACAACATGAGGACAACATGAGGGCAACATGAAGGCAACATGAGGACAACATGAGGGCAACATGTGGACAACATGAGGACAACATGAGGACAACATGGGGACAACATGAGGACAACATGAAGACAACATGAGGGCAACATGACGACAACATGAGGGACAACATGAGGACAACATGAGGACAACATGAAGACAACATGAGGACAACATGAAGACAACATGAGGACAACATGAGGACAACATGAAGACAACATGAGGACAACATGAGGACAACATGAGGGCAACATGAAGACAACATGAGGGCAACATGAGGACAACATGAGGACAACATGAGGACAACACGAGGACAACATGAGGACAACATGAGGACAACATGAAGACAACATGAGGACAACATGAGGGCAACATGAAGACAACATGAAGACAACATGAGGACAACATGAGGACAACATGAGGACAACATGAGGACAACATGAAGACAACATGAGGACAACATGAGGACAACATGAGGACAACATGAGGGCAACATGAAGACAACATGAGGGCAACATGAGGACAACATGAGGACAACATGAAGACAACATGAGGACAACATGAGGGCAACATAAGTATACACCCCCCTATGTTAAAATACAGGGGCATAAGTATACACCCCCCTATGTTAAAATACAGGGGCATAAGTATACACCCCCCCATGTTAAAATACAGGGGCATAAGTATACACCCCCTATGTTAAAATACAGGGGCATAAGTATACACCCCCCTATGTTAAAATACAGGGGCATAAGTATACACCCCTCCATGTTAAAATACAGGGGCATAAGTATACACCCCCCTATGTTAAAATACAGGGGCATAAGTATACACCCCTATGTTAAAATACAGGGGCATAAGTATACACCCCCTATGTTAAAATACAGGGCATAAGTATACACCCCTATGTTAAAATACAGGGGCATAAGTATACACCCCCTATGTTAAAATACAGGGGGCATAAGTATACACCCCCTATGTTAAAATACAGGGGCATAAGTATACACCCCCTATGTTAAAATACAGGGGCATAAGTATACACCCCTATGTTAAAATACAGGGCATAAGTATACACCCCCTATGTTAAAATACAGGGCATAAGTATACACCCCTATGTTAAAATACAGGGGCATAGTATACACCCCCTATGTTAAAATACAGGGGCATAAGTATACACCCCCTATGTTAAAATACAGGGGCATAAGTATCCCCTATGTTAAAATACAGGGGGCATAAGTATACACCCCTATGTTAAAATACAGGGGCATAAGTATACACCCCCCCATGTTAAAATACAGGGGCATAAGTATACACCCCCCCATGTTAAAATACAGGGGCATAGGTAATGGGACCAAAAGAAATCAAGGGGCATTTAGAACAGATACAGAATATGGGATTAATTAAGTTCAAGTGTCTGTCGCTATAGTAGTGTCTGTGTGATGCGTTCATGTGTCTGTCGCTATAGTAGTGTCTGTGTGATGCGTTCGAGTGTCTGTCGCTATAGTAGTGTCTGTGTGATGCGTTCGAGTGTCTGTCGCTATAGTAGTGTCTGTGTGATGCGTTCAAGTGTCTGTTGCTATAGTAGTGTCTGTGTGATGCGTTCATGTGTCTGTCGCTATAGTAGTGTCTGTGTGATGCGTTCATGTGTCTGTCGCTATAGTAGTGTCTGTGTGATGCGTTCATGTGTCTGTCGCTATAGTAGTGTCTGTGTGATGCGTTCAAGTGTCTGTTGCTATAGTAGTGTCTGTGTGATGCGTTCATGTGCCTGTCGCTATAGTAGTGTCTGTGTGATGCGTTCATGTGTCTGTCGCTATAGTAGTGTCTGTGTGATGCGTTCATGTGTCTGTCGCTATAGTAGTGTCTGTGTGATGCGTTCATGTGTCTGTCGCTATAGTAGTGTCTGTGTGATGCGTTCGAGTGTCTGTCGCTATAGTAGTGTCTGTGTGATGCGTTCGAGTGTCTGTCGCTATAGTAGTGTCTGTGTGATGCGTTCAAGTGTCTGTTGCTATAGTAGTGTCTGTGTGATGCGTTCATGTGTCTGTCGCTATAGTAGTGTCTGTGTGATGCGTTCATGTGTCTGTCGCTATAGTAGTGTCTGTGTGATGCGTTCATGTGTCTGTCGCTATAGTAGTGTCTGTGTGATGCGTTCAAGTGTCTGTTGCTATAGTAGTGTCTGTGTGATGCGTTCATGTGCCTGTCGCTATAGTAGTGTCTGTGTGATGCGTTCATGTGTCTGTCGCTATAGTAGTGTCTGTGTGATGCGTTCAAGTGTCTGTCGCTATAGTAGTGTCTGTGTGATGCGTTCAAGTGTCTGTCTCTATAGTAGTGTCTGTGTGATGCGTTCATGTGTCTGTCGCTATAGTAGTGTCTGTGTGATGCGTTCAAGTGTCTTTCTCTATAGTAGTGTCTGTGTGATGCGTTCAAGTGTCTGTCTCTATAGTAGTGTCTGTGTAATGCGTTCAAGTGTCTTTCTCTATAGTAGTGTCTGTGTGATGCGTTCAAGTGTCTGTCTCTATAGTAGTGTCTAGTGTCTGTGTGATGCGTTCAAGTGTCTGTCTCTATAGTAGCGTCTGTGTAATGCGTTCAAGTGTCTTTCTCTATAGTAGTGTCTGTGTGATGCGTTCAAGTGTCTGTCTCTATAGTAGTGTCTAGTGTCTGTGTGATGCGTTCAAGTGTCTGTCTCTATAGTAGCGTCTGTGTGATGCGTTTAAGTGTATGTCTCTATAGTAGTCTGTGTGATGCGTTCAAGTGTATGTCTCTATAGTAGTGTCTAGTGTCTGTGTGATGCGTTCAAGTGTATGTCTCTATAGTAGTGTCTAGTGTCTGTGTGATGCGTTCAAGTGTCTGTCTCTATAGTAGCGTCTGTGTGATGCGTTTAAGTGTATGTCTCTATAGTAGTGTCTAGTGTCTGTGTGATGCGTTCAAGTGTCTGTCTCTATAGTAGTCTGTGTGATGCGTTCAAGTGTCTGTCTCTATAGTAGCGTGTGTGTGATGCGTTCAAGTGTCTGTCTCTATAGTAGTGTCTAGTGTCTGTGTGATGCGTTCAAGTGTCTGTCTCTATAGTAGTCTGTGTGATGCGTTTAAGTGTCTGTCTCTATAGTAGTCTGTGTGATGCGTTCAAGTGTCTGTCTCTATAGTAGTGTCTGTGTGATGCGTTCAAGTGTCTGTCTCTATAGTAGTGTCTAGTGTCTGTGTGATGCGTTCAAGTGTCTGTCTCTATAGTAGCGTCTGTGTGATGCGTTCAAGTGTCTGTCTCTATAGTAGTCTGTGTGATGTGTTCAAGTGTCTGTCTCTATAGTAGTCTGTGTGATGTGTTCAAGTGTCTGTCTCTATAGTAGCGTGTGTGTGATGCGTTCAAGTGTCTGTCTCTATAGTAGTGTCTAGTGTCTGTGTGAGGCGTTTAAGTGTCTGTCTCTATAGTAGTGTCTGTGTGATGCGTTCAAGTGTCTGTCTCTATAGTAGTCTGTGTGATGCGTTCAAGTGTCTGTCTCTATAGTAGCGTGTGTGTGATGCGTTCAAGTGTCTGTCTCTATAGTAGTGTCTAGTGTCTGTGTGATGCGTTCAAGTGTCTGTCTCTATAGTAGTCTGTGTGATGCGTTTAAGTGTCTGTCTCTATAGTAGTCTGTGTGATGCGTTCAAGTGTCTGTCTCTATAGTAGTCTGTGTGATGCGTTCAAGTGTCTATCTCTATAGTAGCGTCTGTGTGATGCGTTCAAGTGTCAAGTGTGGGGGGGGGGGAATCAATACATCAGATGTTAAAGTTTCCTTTTGGGGAAAAATTAGAAGTTGGAAAAAAGGTAATAAATTGCAATATATCGCAGAATATCGCAATATGTTTCAAATCGCAATAATATCGTATCGTGGTATAAGTATCGTGATGATATCGTATCGTTAGTCCTCTGGTGACCCCCCACCCCCCCACCCCCGCATGGCTGAATCCGTCCACATGTTGATTAATGCGCGTTGTCTCTTTTTAAACAAAGAAATTAAAAAAAGCCTCTT
>JABXJD010000284.1:380000-452500 GCA_013375575.1 Percina caprodes | reverse complement strand
ATATTGTTTACTCTAATTATGAACCGATCACGGGCTTAAAGAGTTATTTTTTAAATGTCAAGAACAACCTCAACTCTCTAATCCATCTACGTGGAACATTCACTGTGCCGTCAGCAGCAGGTTAGGTGAGATATTTGGGTTAAAGATCATTAATTCACAGGCAGTGATGGACAAAAAATAATGTTAAATCTTGTGTTGTCCTCGGGTCAAATTGACCGGTTTCAAAGTGTTTTATATCAAAAATATGGCTTTATTTCAACCAAATTGCCCAAAAACAACATGGATGATTCCATACAATGTTCTTCAGGTAAAATTAATGATTAATTTCATTGAATTTTTTGGGTGTTTTATTTAATCTTAGAGCATTTGAACTCTTTTTCAAAACAGTACCCGGACTATATTCTGACATCTACCCGTCTGAGAGCCACTCAACAGCCTCTGATCTTAACTATTAGTCAAAATAATGTTTTTAACTAAAAACGTGTGTATAATTTGATATAAATGAGGTTTGTTGACCATGAATTCCAAGAATTATTGTAAAACATGTTATTAAACCAGCTCAGTTTTTTTTTAAAGCGCCAAAAGCTGGAAAAAGTGACAAAAACATTAGAAAAAGTGACAAATAAATCAGAAAAAGCCCCAAAAAAATTTTCATTTTCAATTTTTACCTGAAAGGACAAGTTCATAGTTAACAGGAAGACAACACGAGGGTTAAAGAAGTATTTTTTTGTTATTATGGATTTGTGAAGTGACCTGATTGATGAAAGGGTTTCTCACCAATTCATTAAAAGGTGGACTTAAATATTGAATATTACAATAGAAGTTTCATCTACAACGTATTGACTCTCATCCTGTGATCTTCATGTATATTTTATCTGTATTCTGGGTTCAGTGACGTCATGATGCTCTGCTGACGCCTGCATGTTACATGTGTCGTCCATTTTTTCAACATTTTGTGCTTTTTTGTTTTTTATTGTTGCGCTCATTATTTTTCTCAGTTATTTTTTCTCCTTTTTTGATGTTTTTTCTACGTTTTTTACCCTTTTTTGGCCATTTTTGTCACTTTTACACTTGGAATTCATGAACACTAAAACCTCATTTTTGAGTTTGAAAAGCAGTAATATGCTATAACATTGAATAAAACACGCAGAATTTAATGAAAGTAGTGTATTGATCCTTCATTTTACGTGAGGAGAGCATTAAATGGAACCATTCATGTTCATTTTAGGCAATTTCTGATAGACATTTCTTTGAAAATGGGTCAAATTTGAACCCAAAGACAACAGGAGTGGTAAGACATAAAATACTGCTTTGGATGTTTAGCATCTGAAATATTTTAGTCCTGTTTCCTGTTTAAAATCCTTTAAATGCATCTGCTCCTTCTTCTGAGTCTCTGAACATGTGGATGTGGGTCATTGTAAAAGTGTCCGTGCTGAACCCAAGACGTCTCCTACTTCACTGTAAAGTTGGTTCTTCATGTCTGGGACCTGCAGGGTTCAGGTCTCCAGGTCCCAGACCAAAACGCTAGTAATCATTGGGGCTGAGTTATTGATTTATTGATGTTCTCTTTAACAATAAAGAATCATGTATGTTGGCCTTCTACGTGTATTTAATCTTAGTAGAACACAGTGTGTGGTTAACAATAATGATAATAATAAGTATATTTTGCATGACAAATATTTTTACATGATGCTTGTATATATATATATATATATATATATACACATATATATTGTATATATAATACAGGGGCATAAGTACACACCCCCCTATGTTAAAATACAGGGGGCATAAGTATACACCCCCCTATGTTAAAATACAGGGGCATAAGTATACACCCCCCTATGTTAAAATACAGGGGCATAAGTATACCCCCTATGTTAAAATACAGGGGCATAAGTATACACCCCTATGTTAAAATACAGGGGGCATAAGTATACGCCCCCTATGTTAAAATACAGGGGCATAAGTATACACCCCCTATGTTAAAATACAGGGGGCATAAGTATACACCCCCTATGTTAAAATACAGGGGCATAAGTATACACCCCCCTATGTTAAAATACAGGGGCATAAGTATACACCCCCCTATGTTAAAATACAGGGGGCATAAGTATAAACCTATGTGTATATATATATATATATATCGGAGCACTGGGGGCTGTAACCCCCAAACTGGGAGAGTGGCTCCAGTGGGGGGCTGTGACCCCCAAACTGGGAGAGTGGCTCCAGCAGATTCCAGGTACAACATCAGAGGTCTCTGTCCAGAAGAGTGCAGTCCTAGGAACAGCTAAGATACTGCGCAGAACCCTCAAACTCCCAGGCCTCTGGTAGAGGACCCGAGCTTGAGGATGACACATACCACCCCACAAGGGGGGTGAGAAGGGGATTTTTTTTTTTATATATATATATATATACATAGACATAGGGGGGTGTATACTTATGTCAACTACACCTATATATATATATATATACCCCAAGGTATTTTTCGTATTATTCATTCCTACCCTCACCGATGGTCATGAAGGCTGGGTCATGACCAAAAGAACGAGGTCCAGGGTACAAGCGGCTGAAATGGTTTCCTCAGGAGGGGGGGCTGGCGTCCCCCTTAGAGATCGGGTGAGAAGCTCAGTCATCCCAGAGGAGCTCGGAGTAGAGCCGCTGCTCCTTCGCGTCAAAAGGAGCCAGTTGAGGTGGTTCGGGCATCTGGTGAGGATGCCTCCTGGGGGGGTCCCTAGGGAGGTGGTCCAGGCACGTCCAGCTGGGAGGAGGCCTCGGGGAAGACCCAGGACAAGGTGGAGAGATTATATCTCGAACCTGGCCTGGGAACGCCTCGGGATCCCCCAGTCGGAGCTGGTTGATGTGGCTCGGGAAAGGGAAGTTTGGGGTCCCCTACTGGAGCTGCTGCCCCCGCGACCCGATACCGGATAAGCGGATGAAGATGGATGGATGGATGGATGGATGTAGTAGAGTGGAGTATAAAGTAGCAGCAGGGGTGAGTCTAGGATCAGACCTTTGGGGGGGGCTCAGCCCCTAATAAGAACAGCTCCAGGTCTTTTGTCCCCATTTTAAGTTTTACAAAAATAAAAACATGACGTGTTTTGGACGTAAATACTCTTCTGAGCTGAAAATGTCCCCGGATTATTTCTGAGAAATCTGGTCACCTTATAACTGGAGCCTGTTTCATGCTAACTGGAGCCTGTTTCATGCTAACTGGAGCCTGTTTTGATGCTAACTGGAGCCTGTTTCATGCTAACTGCAGCTTGTTCAATGCTAACTGGAGCCTGTTTTCATGCTAACTGGAGCCTGTTTCATGCTAACTGGAGCCTGTTTCATGCTAACTGGAGCCTGTTTCATGCTAACTGGAGCTTGTTTTCTTGCTAACTGGAGCCTGTTTCATGCTAACTGGAGGCTGTTTCATGCTAACTGGAGCCTGTTTCATGCTAACTGGAGGCTGTTTCATGCTAACTGGAGCCTGTTTCATTCTAACTGGAGCCTGTTTCATTCTAACTGGAGCCTGTTTCATGCTAACTGGAGGCTGTTTCATGCTAACTGGAGCCTGTTTCATTCTAACTGGAGACTGTTTCATTCTAACTGGAGCCTGTTTCATGCTAAATGCAGCCCGGCTAAATGCAGCCAGGCTCCATGCTAACTGGAGCATGTTTCATGCTAAATGCAGCCTGTTTCATGCTAACTGGAGCCTGTTTCATGCTAACTGGAGCCTGTTTCATGCTAACTGGAGCTTGTTTCATGCTAAATGCCGCCTGTTTCATGCTAACAGCAGCCTGTCTCATGCTAAAAAGCAGACTTATCATGCTAACAGCAGCCTGTATCATGCTAACTGGAGCCTCTTGCATGCTAGCTGGAGCTTGTTTTCATGCTAACTGGAGCTTGTTTTCATGCTAACTGGAGTCTATTTCATGCTAACTGGAGTCTATTTCATGCTAACAGCAGCCTGTTTCATGCTAACAGCAGCCTGTTTCATGCTAACTGGAGCTTGTTTTCATGCTAACTGGAGTCTATTTCATGCTAACAGCAGCCTGTTTCATGCTAACTGGAGCTTGTTTTCATGCTAACTGGAGTCTATTTCATGCTAACAGCAGCCTGTTTCATGCTAACAGCAGCCTGTTTCATGCTAACTGGATCTCTTTATAGTGAGAGATGTGATTGTGAAACACTGTTCTGCTTTTTACCAGAATAAACGGCTGTGATAGCCAAGGAAGAGCGACGGTTTCGTCTGTCAACAAGAGAGAGAGTACACACCCGCTACACGTACACCGACAAGCAGCTGCAGATTACAAACCAACAGAACTACCGTAATTCCTCAAATTCCTGCAAAAATATCCCCATACAACAACAGCCAGAAGGGCGACAAAGTAATTTGGGTCAGAAACAATCCAACACCCCCACTGTGTCAGTTTGAAACCTGTAAATGTACCGGGTATTAAATTCAAATACAGGTACTACAGTACTGCTGGTAGATTACAGTAAGAACATACAGTACACCAGTATCTGATTAACGTTACAGACGGTAGCTAGTTAGCTTCGTTTTTAGCTCCAGGCTAACTGTTTTCCTCCCACCTCTAGCTAGCTAGCTTCGTTTCTAGTGTTGATTTATAAAAAATTATAAAGAATGTTGTAAAAAACAATGTATATATGATGGAGCTAGGTTAGAAAATGATGCATACGTCCCCCATTTCCCCCTCTTTTCCTCTGAATGTAAAGAACCACAGGTCAAGTCTGGCATTTAACATATGGAAAGGGGTTTCCTGCTACACAACAAAAGGTGGCCTCCTGTCTGCCACCCCCTGGGGTCTTGACCACGCCCCCTGTCACTATCAGAGGCTCAGCTTTTAATTGATTACCGGTCTTTATTTGAGGAATTACGGTATGTTGTTGGCCGAAATCACGCTCTCCAAGCCGATGCGATGCGAGAAAGGGAGAACTTGTTGTTGGACGCGTGTTCTGTGCTGCCAATAAACCGATGTCCAATACATTAAATATCTTTGCGTGCGATGACCCGTTAATTCATTGACGGCATGCTCACCGTGGCACAGGTCCAGCCCAGTAGAGTCCATTTCATCTCAGGTTAAGGGCGTCTCACACCTGTAGTTTGTCTGCTTTGGTCCGAATCAGTTGATGTCTTTATTAACTTGGAGTGAAACTTGAACCTCTGTTTCTGTGAGTCATTTTGAGAAATGATTTGAGGAATAGAGATCTGCAAAAATTAATCATACACGCTAAAAGTAAGTTTTAAAATGGAGTCTGGTGACTTCAGATCTGTTTCTGGTTTAACAGAAAGGTCTTGAAGAAGTTTTAAAAAGGTAAATCTCTGTGGAATAGACTAGAAAACCTTTTATTGTCACTATACACATGTACGATGACATTAAAAGCAACTCCTTTCCCATAAATGTGAAAAAATATAACATGAAATAAAATAACTAGTGCAAAAAAGTGGGGTAAAGTGCACAGTTCTGAGACGCTATTTACATACAGTGTGTGGGTTATTACGCAATATTTGAATATTGCCCAATAGTGGTGATCATATTCAACATGTAATATATATCAGACAATGAGAGCAATGGAATAGCACAGTATCAATGTTATCAATAGTATTAAATATTAAATATTGCACAGTAGTGAGTAGAAGAAAGAAAGTCCGGGGGTTGGGGGGGGGGGGGGTTAGGTTGTGAGTCTGTGTACATGTGAGTTCAGAGTGGTTATGGCTTTAGTTCTTGAACCTTGAGGCTGGGACATCTGGGACAGATCTACAGTTTCTGGGAATATGAGGTCCATCTGAGTTCAGCTGACTCTGGACTTTCACCTCTATTGATCCTGATTCCAGGCTGTTCAGTCTGCTGGAGACAGAGATCTCTTCCTGGCCTAGTGTGCAGTAACTTGAGCAACATCTGCACTCCCCCACATCCTTATATAATAGAGTGAAATATGAGAAATTGTTCATTTTGCATCAAGTTGGTTTAGTTGGTTTCATGTTTTCTGTTTGTTTTCATGACCTTCCTGTTGTTCCTGTGTTCCACCTGTTGTGTCACCTGTCAGTCCTCGTTACCTGGTGGATTTAGTCTCTGTCATGTCTCTGTCTCTTGTCAGATTGTTGTGTTCTGTTGCTGTGTGCGCTGCCCCCAATGTGAGACGATTGCAGATTTGAGTCGCGCATGCTCAGATTAACACATATTTACAGCATAACGTGTCATACTGAGATTTATGAAATCCATGAAATAAACTTATTTCATTACAAACAATAACAGAAGATGTAAAACATTTCAACGTTGTAGCTATCTATGGTTGATTGATGCTAACGTTAGCTCAGAACACCATTCAACTGACAGCCTTTGTTGTGTTTGATGCTAACTTGTAGCTAAGCTAGCAGTGAACCTCGTTAAGTAGGTCCATTTATACTGTGTTGACGTTACAGAAGTCTCTCGTTAGCATCTTATATGCTACTCGTCGTAAACTGACGCATGTGCGACTCAAATCTGCACTCGACTCACATCGGGGAATGAGCCGTTGGCTGCTTCCTGTTTGGTGCTGGAGGGAGAGCACCCATTGGTTGTGGCTAGGAGGTGTTCATGTCCTGGAGAAGTTAAGGAGAAAACACAAGACTTTCACCAGGAAACAGGTGTTCATGTCCTGGAGAAGTTAAGGAGAAAACACACGACTTTCACCAGGAAACAGGTGTTCATGTCCTGGAGAAGTTAAGGAGAAAACACAAGACTTTCACCAGGAAACAGGTGTTCATGTCCTGGAGAAGTTAAGGAGAAAACACAAGACTTTCACCAGGAAACAGGTGTTCATGTCCTGGAGAAGTTAAGGAGAAAACACAAGACTTTCACCAGGAAACAGGTGTTCATGTCCTGGAGAAGTTAAGGAGAAAACACAAGACTTTCACCAGGAAACAGGTGTTTATGTCCTGGAGAAGTTAAGGAGAAAACACAAGACTTTCACCAGGAAACAGGTGTTCATGTCCTGGAGAAGTTAAGGAGAAAACACAAGACTTTCACCAGGAAACAGGTGTTCATGTCCTGGAGAAGTTAAGGAGAAAACACAGGACTTTCACCAGGAAACAGGTGTTCATGTCCTGGAGAAGTTAAGGAGAAAACACAAGACTTTCACCAGGAAACAGGTGTTCATGTCCTGGAGAAGTTAAGGAGAAAACACAAGACTTTCACCAGGAAACAGGTCTTCATGTCCTGGAGAAGTTAAGGAGAAAACACAAGACTTTCACCAGGAAACAGGTCTTCATGTCCTGGAGAAGTTAAGGAGAAAACACAAGACTTTCACCAGGAAACAGGTGTTCATGTCCTGGAGAAGTTAAGGAGAAAACACAAGACTTTCACCAGGAAACAGGTGTTCATGTCCTGGAGAAGTTAAGGAGAAAACACAAGACTTTCACCAGGAAACAGGTGTTCATGTCCTGGTAGTTTTTAAGAGGACCGGTGTAGTTTTTCTAACCTTTCTTTAGTACATTTGGCACCGTTGTTATTGCAGGACAATAAGCTTTTATCTGCTAAACGGAACTGTAAAGACGGTAAAATTAATTGGCAGTGCAACATCGTGTGTATGTTTTCTGTCTTTGTCCCGTTTCTGAGGTGCATTCTGGGAAGGTTTCCTTTAATTAATTATCTTATAAAACACTTATAATGCACATGAAGGAACAACCTGAAATCATTGCATGTGGGTTGTATTTGAACAGTAAACTATAAATGTAGAGTCATGCAGCACCATTTGTTTTTCTGGACCTTGGACACATTGGACTTTAGAGACAAGTCAACACACACGCCTGACGTTTCCAGAGTTCTGATTGGCTGCTGGAGTTGTCGTCCTGGTTATATGTGAGGGAGCGGCTGGATTTCATCTCAGTGCATTCTGATTATAGTGTTCAGTCTGAACTTTGTGTGAGCGATCCCAGATCGAGAGGAATAATCATGGGCTCTGAACTCTCACAAGAGCAATATGAAATGACTGCCCTTACCATGTATAACACGTGTCTACAGACTCCACAACTTCGATGCTTCATGCCAGACGTAGGCATAGATGAGTCTCTGCTGAGATATTCTGGTACCGACTCTAACACGGAGCTGCAGGCGTTCTCTACTGAGATGCTGTCAGACAAAGGGCCAGAATACATCGAGAAACTGGGATCTGCTATTGGTTCACTGACTTCAGTCCCGAATGCTGTTGGACTTGGAGCTTTGGTGATTTCCTTGATCATAGAGCTCGCCATCAAGGGCAGCTCTCAGTCAAGTGATCACACATACAGCATGTTACGCCGTGTGTTCGGTGAAGAGAAAGCTTCGAGTGTCCGAGACACAATGTCCGAGTATCTGAAACGCCATCAAGTGTTCATGAACAATGACCAACAATTACGGGAGGACTTAAGGAGACTGGAACCGCAGCTGAGCAACCATCTCACCATCCTCAGAAACTCCCTGCAGCATGACGGACAGATGAGTGAACGTGGGCTCAAGATCTGGGTCAACGGAGCCGCCTTCCACGTCCAGATGTTGATCCACGAGGCTCGGCTGAATGTTCAGGCTGGCAGACCTGCATCAGACTACGTAAACACTATCGAAGCTGCCATTGATTTGTACAAGCAGACCCTGGATCGTCTGCTGGAGAAATTCAAGATTCACAGAAAAGATAATGAGGCTGCTAAGGCTTATATGAATGTTGTTCTCTCTAATTATGAACCGAATATAGGCTTACAGAGTTATTTTCCAAATGTCAAGAACAACGTCAACGCTCTAATCAATCAACGTGGATCATTCACTGTGCCGTCAGCACGAAGATATTTGGGTTGAAAGATCATTAATTAACATAACGCAGTAAACTTACATATTGAATATTATAATAGAAGTTTCATCAACAACGTATGTACTCTCATCTTGTGATCTACATGTATATTTGATCTGTATTCTGGGTTCAGTGATGCTCTGCTGACGCCTGCATGTTACATGTTTAAGACATAAAATACTGCTTTGGATGTTTAGCATCTGAAATATTTTAGTCCTGTTTCCTGTTTTAAAACCCTTTAAATGCATCTGCTCCTTCTTCTGAGTCTCTGAACATGTAGATGTGGGTCATTGTAAAAGTGTCCGTGCTGAACCCGAGACGTCTCCTACTTCACTGGAAAGTTGGTTCTTCATGTCTGGGACCTGCAGGGTTCAGGTCTCCAGGTCCCAGACCAAAACGCTGGTAATCATTGGGGCTGAGTTATTGATTCATTGATGTTCTCTTTAACAATAAAGGATCATGTATGTTGGCCTTCTACGTGTATTTAATCTTAGTAGAACACATTGAGTGGTTAACAATAATAATAATAATAAGTATATTTTGCATGACAAATATTTTTAAAAGGACATGATGCTTGTGTATATATATATATATATATATATATATATATATATATATATATATATATATATATATATATATATGCATGCTTGTATTCTGCAGTGTACTGCCTTCATCCCTCCTCATTCAATACGACCTATATTGACTTATTGTTGAAAGGCAATATGTCTTTAAATGACTGAATGACTTTAAGTGAATGAACTTCGTTAAGTAGGTCCGTTTTTACAGAAGTCGCTCGTTAGCATCTTATATGCTACTGCATAAGTGACGCATGTGTCACTACCCGATGAGAGGAGAGCGCAGATTTGAGTCGAGCATGCGTCACTTTGCAACGAGTAGCACACAAGATGCTAACAAGAGACTTCTGTAATATCAATATTACTTAACCAAGTTGGTTCACTGCTAGCTTAGCTACAAGTTAGCATCAAACACAACAAAGGCTGTCAGTTGAATGGTGTTTTGAGCTAACGTTAGCATCAATCAACCATAGATAGCTACAACGTTTCTGAAATGATTCCCATCTTCTGTTATTGTTTGTAATGAGAAAACTTAATTATTTCATGGAGTTCACTAATTTCATTATGACAGTTATGTCGTAAACCGTTTAAATCTGAGCTGGGCTTGAGCCCCCCCCACCCCCTCACAAAAGGGTCTAAAATTGCCACTGATGTGCAGCTTGTAACGTTAGCATCACGTCGCGCAGCATTGTTGAATATTAACATCATGCTATCAACCAAAGCTAATTCCAGTTATTAGCTGCAACAAGCTAGCATAGCTACGTTGTGTTCATCACATTAGTGCGGCTCGGTAGAGAGCATAGACCGTTAATATTATATATTATATATATATTATCAATATACAGTCTATGGTAGAGAGGAGAGAAGCTCAGGGATGTGTTTGGGCTCTTGAATCTTAGATTATACAATGTTTACAGTCAATATGTTATGTTATTCTTTAATATTAATAATAATAATAATAATAATATATACTTTATTAATCCCACACAAGGGGAAATTACAATTTACACTCTGTTATTACACACATTACACACAGCAAGCAGATGTAACGTTACCTTGGTCACATTAGCTTATTTTGAAATGAGATGATAAATTAATATCCCAAATGCAATACACTTGTTTGTTTTTTTGTTTTTTTTAAATAAATGTATAGCCAAATTGTTTTGTATGCTTGTGGACGAGAGAGAACGAGCTTAACCCTTGTGTTGTCTTCTATCAACTGTGAAAAAAAAGCCAACATTAGCATCACTTTTTCCCATATTTCTGTCACTTTTTCAATGTTGTGGGTGCTTTTTTTTAAATTTTGGTGTTTTTTTCCAAAGTTTTTTGATATTCTAATGTTGACATTTTCAGTGCTTATTTCGACGGCCCATTTTTTGTGACAAAAAACAAACAAAAAACGAGTCAGTTTGACCCAAGGACAACATGAGGGTTAAGAAATGCAGCGTTGCAGAGCAGGCCAGCTGCAGCTGAAGCATTTGATAATGTCCAGCAGCCGTCCTACATTATTCATTTAATGTGAAGTAGGGAAGTTTCATCAGATGCATTCTGGAGCAAGCTAATGCCTCATTAAAGACAAATGTTTCATTCAGAATAAATGCACAGTATATTGTATCTGGGCTGTGCATAGCATTGTGAATAAGTTATTATTGTATGTATGGGGCTAACCCCACTAGCTCCAGTTCACAGAGCAATGGAGAAACTGGGATTAAGTATATATATATATATATATATATATATATATATATATATATATATATATATATATATATATATATATATATATATATATATATATATATATATATATATATATATGTAGGAGCCATTTGTATCCACCCTTTTTGGTTAGGTTAATTTAGTTATTTATTTTAGCCACTTGGGGAGTATTGCACTGGGTGTGGTACGTCACTGGGATAAGGTATATTTACAGGTGTGGTAATTAATGAGAAAAGGTGTGGATGGCGGGAACACACGGTTCTTACCGTAGCCGTGAACACGCCGTAACATTTTATTAATTAGCACTAGGTGAACTACTATTTTATGTGAAGTGAACCCTTTTCTACCTTTTATAATAAACGGAACACCACCCAAAGACAATCAATGCCTGGACTCAAGATCTTTTGCTACGCGTTGAGAACACCATGCCATCCATACTGAGGCTTATAGGATAGCCTCCACAATATATATATATATATATATATATATACTATATATATATATATATATATATATATATATATATATATATATACACACACACAAGCATCATTATTGTTAACCACTCAATGTGTTCTACTAATGGCAGATTAAATACACGTAGAAGACCAATATACTTGATTCTTTATTGTTAAAGAGAACATCAATAAATCAATAACTCAGCCCCAATGATTACCAGTGTTTTGGTCTGGGACCTGGAAACCTGAACCCTGCAGGTCCCAGACATGAAGAACCAACTTTACAGTAGGGTGACCAGACGTCCCCGGTGTCTGGAGACAGTCCCCAGTTTTAGTGACCTGTCCCTGGTTTTAGTGACCTGTCCCTGGTTTTAGTGACCTGTCCCCGGTTTTAGTGACCTGTCCCCGGTTTTAGTGACCTGTCCCTGGTTTTCACTGTGACTGGAATTGGAATGAACAGAAGAAACCACTGACCAAACGTAGCCGGTAGTCGCTCCAGACAGCAGAGCCAGCGCTGCTCAGAGCTCAGAGATGTTTCAGAAGCCGTGTGTTACGATGATAAAATCACTGATTATTTACATGGAGTCTGGTGGGTTTAGTGAACGCACTTTCACAGACTTTTATGTTTTAACAAAAGGATCTTAATCTTTAAAAGGAAGGTCGGCCTCCTTAGAAATCAGCAGCAAAACGAGCACTTTTATGAACGTAAATACAAGCTGGACAATTATCCAATTAACTTACGTTGTAGCTTGTTTCTCTGCTGCCGACTGCAGCGATCTCGTTTAATACTGCGTCAATGTGGAAGGAAAATATCTCCTCAATAGTTTTTATTGATACTGATACTCAATGAGCTGTTGCAGAAACAAGCCTGAAGCAATAAAGCAGAAGCTGTCAGATAAATATAGTTCAGTAAACATTACAACATTCCCGTCTGAGGTGTATGGAGTAGCAGCAGGGGTGAGTCTAGGATCAGACCTTTGGGGGGGCCTCAGCCCCTAATGAGAACAGCTCTAGGTCTAGTGTCCCCGTTTTAAGTTTTGCAAAAATAAAAACATGACATTTTGGAGGTATTTACACTTCTGAGCTGAAAATGTCCCCTGATTTTGTTTAAGAAATCTGGTCACTTTATTTTACAGTGAAGTAGGTTCAGCACGGACTACTTTTACAATGACCCACATCTACATGTTCAGAGACTCAGAAGAAGGACCAGATGCATTTAAAGGGTTTTAAACAGGAAACAGGACTAAAATAGTTCAGATGCTAAACATCCAAAGCAGTATTTTATGTCTTAGACATGTAACATGCAGGCGTCAGGAGAGCATCACTGAACCCAGAATACAGATAAAATATACATGTAGATCACAAGATGAGAGTACATACGTTGTTGATGAAACTTCTATTATAATATTCAATATGTAAGTCCACCTTTTAATGAATTAGTGAGAAACCCTTTCATCAATCAGGTCACTTCACAAATCCATAATAACTAAAAAACACTTGTCTCACCATTGATTTCTTTAACATTATTTTGTCCATTACTGTTAATTAGTGATCTTTCAACCCAAATATCTTCCTGCTGCTGACGGCACAGTGAATGTTCTACGTTGATGGATTAGAGAGTTGAGGTTGTTCTTGACAATTAAAAAATAATTTTTCAAACCTGTGATCGGTTCATAATTTGCATAAACAATATCCATATAATCCGAATTCATGCCTGGATGACCACATGGGCTGTAATTATTTTGAAACTGTATGAAACAGTTTTGAACTTCATTATTCGCCATAGTACATGTGCTTGGAGTTACTGCGACAACTAAATTGACAGGCGGTTGGTACGTGAACATTTTAGAATTGATCTTGAAGGTCTTGTATTCCACCAGCAAGCTATCCAGGGTCCGCATATGGTAATCCATGGCAGATTTGATAGGATTGAGGTAGTCTGATGCAGGTCTGCCAGTCTGAATATCCAGCCGAGCCTCATGGATCAACATCTGGACGTGGAAGGCGGCTCCGTTGACCCAGATCTTGAACCCGCGGCTGCTCATCTGTCCGTTACGCAGCAGGGAGTTTCTGAGGATGGTGAGATGGTAGCTCAGCTGCTGTTCCAGTCTCCTTAAGTCCTCCCGTAATCGTTGGTCGTTGGTCTTGAACATGTCATGCCGCCCCAAAACCTCGGACATTGTGTCTTCAACACTCGAAGCTTTCTCTTCCCCGAACACACGGCGTAACATGCTGTATGTGTTATCACGTGGCTGAGAGCTGCTCTTGATGACGATCAAGAGCAACATGTTTTTATTTTTGTAAAACCTAAAATGGGGACAAAAGACCTAGAGCTGTTCTCATTAGGGCTGAGCCCCCAAAAGGTCTGATCCTAGACTCACCCCTGCTGCTACTTGATACTCCACTATATATATATATATATATATATATATATATATATATATATATATATATATATATATATATATACATATATAAGGGGGGTGTATACTTATGCCCCTTGTATTTTAAGGAGTATTTATTTATTTATGAAACATTATTCATTCACAAAGTAAATTGGTGTCCTTAAAGGTGGATTTTACCTCATTTTTTAATTAAGGCATTAAGATAAATTTCCAAAACTTAAGCATGGGTATGTAAAGTTATGAGCACAACTGTGTGTATATATATATATATATATATATATATATATATATATATATATATATATATATATATATATATATACACACAAGCATCATGTCCTTTTAAAAATATTTGTCATGCAAAATATACTTATTATTATTATTATTGTTAACCACACACTGTGTTCTACTAAGATTAAATACACGTAGAAGGCCAACATACATGATCCTTTATTGTTAAAGAGAACATCAATGAATCAATAACTCAGCCCCAATGATTACCAGCGTTTTGGTCTGGGACCTGGAGACCTGGACCCTGCAGGTCCCAGACATGAAGAACCAACTTTCCAGTGAAGTAGGAGACGTCTCGGGTTCAGCACGGACACTTTTACAATGACCCACATCTACATGTTCAGAGACTCAGAAGAAGGAGCAGATGCATTTAAAGGGTTTTAAACAGGAAACAGGACTACAATATTTCAGATGCTAAACATCCAAAGCAGTATTTTATGTCTTAAACATGTAACATGCAGGCGTCAGGAGAGCATCACTGAACCCAGAATACAGATAAAATATACATGTAGATCACAAGATGAGAGTACATACGTTGTTGATGAAACTTCTATTATAATATTCAATATGTAAGTTTACTGCGTTATGTTAATTAATGATCTTTCAACCCAAATATCTTCGTGCTGACGGCACAGTGAATGATCCACGTTGACGGATTAGAGCGTTGACGTTGTTCTTGACATTTGGAAAATAACTCTGTAAGCCTATATTCGGTTCATAATTAGAGAGAACAAGATTCATATAAACCTTAGCAGCCTCAGAGTCGTCTTTGAAAGTCTTGAATACCTCCAGCAAGCTATCCAAGGTCTGCTTGTACAAATCAATGGCAGCTTCGATAGTGTTTACGTAGTCTGATGCAGGTCTGCCAGCCTGAACATTCAGCCGAGCCTCGTGGATCAACATCTGGACGTGGAAGGCAGCTCCGTTGACCCAGATCTTGAGCCCACGTTCACTCATCTGTCCGTTACGCTTCAGGGAGTTTCTGAGGATGGTGAGGTGGTTGCTCAGCTGCGGTTCCAGTCTCCTTAAGTCCTCCCGTAATTGTTGGTCATTGTTCATGAACATGCGATGGCGTTTCAAAACCTCGGACATTGTGTCTTCAACACTCGAAGCTTTCTCTTCCCCGAACACACGGCGTAACATGCTGTATGTGTCATCACTTGGCTGAGAGCTGCTCTTTATGGCGATCTCTATGATCATGGAAATCACCAAAGCTCCAAGTCCAACAGCATTCGGGACTGTAGTCATCGCACCCAAAATGGATCCCAGCCTGCCGACGTAACCTGGCACCGTGTTGAGCATCTCAGTAGAGAACGCCTGCAGCACCGCGGTGGAGTCGGTCCCAGAATATCTCAGCAGAGACTCGTCTATGCCCACATCTGGTAGGAAGCATGGTTGAAGCTGTACAGCTGCTTCTGGCGGGAAGATTTGGAGGGCTTGATGTGCCTGTACACACTTGTTATAAATGATAAGGGCACCCATTTCATTTAAAGCAGCCACGTCAAATTCCACTTGTGAGGGTCCAGAGCCCATGATTATTCCTCTTGATCTGGGATCGCTCACACAAAGTTCAGACTGAACACTATAATCAGAATGCACTGAGATGAAATCCAGCTGCTCCCTCACATATAACCAGGACGACAACTCCAGCAGCCAATCAGAACTCTGGAAACGTCAGGCGTGTGTGTTGACTTGTCTCTAAAGTCCAATGTGTCCAAGGTCCAGAAAAACAAATGGTGCTGCATGACTCTACATTTATAGTTTGCTGTTCAAATACAACCCACATGCAATGATTCCAGGTTGTTCCTTCATGTGCATTATAAGTGTTTTATAAGATAATTAATTAAAGGAAACCTTCCCAGAATGCACCTCAGAAACGGGAAAAAGACAGAAAACATACACACGATGTTGCACTGCCAATTAATTTTATCGTCTTTACAGTTCCGTTTAGCAGATAAAAGCTTATTGTCCTGCAATAACAACGGTGCCAAATGTCCTAAAGAAAGGTTAAAAAAACTACACCGGTCCTCTTAAAAACTACCAGGACATGAAGACCTGTTTCCTGGTGAAAGTCTTGTGTTTTCTCCTTAACTTCTCCAGGACATGAACACCTGTTTCCTGGTGAAAGTCTTGTGTTTTCTCCTTAACATCTCCAGGACATGAACACCTGTTTCCTGGTGAAAGTCTTGTGTTTTCTCCTTAACTTCTCCAGGACGTGAACACCTGTTTCCTGGTGAAAGTCTTGTGTTTTCTCCTTAACTTCTCCAGGACATGAACACCTGTTTCCTGGTGAAAGTCTTGTGTTTTCTCCTTAACTTCTCCAGGACATGAACACCTGTTTCCTGGTGAAAGTCTTGTGTTTTCTCCTTAACTTCTCCAGGACATGAACACCTGTTTCCTGGTGAAAGTCTTGTGTTTTCTCCTTAACTTCTCCAGGACATGAACACCTGTTTCCTGGTGAAAGTCTTGTGTTGCTTATCATCATCATCCCTCATGTGACCTGTCCCTCTGACCTTTTAGAGACCAAACTACTTATCCATTAATTGAGAAAGTAATCAACAGATTAATTGACATTTAAAATACTCGTTAGTTGCCCCCCCCAGCCTGCTCGCCGTACGTCTTTGATGGTCTGTGCTGGTCAGTTCTGTCACAGCGAGGTAGGCAGCGAGGGTTGGACCCAGATGCACTTCATTAGAGTAAGTCACTTAACAAAATGTACAAGAAACGTGTCCAGCTAACTGGAAGAGCAAAAACGTACAGGTGGTCCAAAAAAAGTCAAGCAGGCACAAACATAAGGTACAGAACGGCTGTCACTCCCTGATGTGAGTCGAGTGCAGATTTGAGTCGCACATGCGTCAGTTTACAACGAGTAGCATATAAGATGCTAACGAGAGACTTCTGTAACGTCAACACAGTAAAAATGGACCTACTTAACGAGGTTCACTGCTAGCTTAGCTACAAGTTAGCATCAAACACAACAAAGGCTGTCAGTTGAATGGTGTTCTGAGCTAACGTTAGCATCAATCAACCATAGATAGCTACAACGTTGAAATGTTTTACATCTTCTGTTATTGTTTGTAATGAAATAAGTTTATTTCATGGATTTCATAAATCTCAGTATGACACGTTATGCTGTAAATATGTGTTAATCTGAGCATGCGAGACTCAAATCTGCAATCGTCTCACATTGGGGGGGGGGGGGCAGCGCACACAGCAACAGAACGTAACAATCTGACAAGAGACAGAGACATGACAGAGAGTAAATCCACCAGGTAACGAGGACAGGTGACACAACAGGTGGAACACAGGAACAACAGGAAGGTCATGAAAACAAACAGGAAACATGAAACCAACTAAACCAACTTGATGCAAAATGAACAATTTCTCATATTTCACTCTATTATATAAGGATGTGGGGGAGTGCAGATGTTGCTCAAGTTACTGCACACTAGGCCAGGAAGAGATCTCTGTCTCCAGCAGACTGAACAGCCTGGAATCAGGATCAATAGAGGTGAAAGTCCAGAGTCAGCTGAACTCAGATGGACCTCATATTCCCAGAAACTGTAGATCTGTCCCAGATGTCCCAGCCTCAAGGTTCAAGAACTAAAGCCATAACCAGTCTGAACTCACATGTACACAGACTTCACAACCTAACCCCCACCCCCGGACTTTCTTTCTTCTACTCACTACAGTGCAATATTTAATATTTAATACTATTGATAACATTGATACTGTGCAATATCATTACTCTCATTGTCTGATATATATTACTTGTTGAATATGATGACCACTATTGGGCAATATTCAATTATTGCGCAATAACCCACACACTGTACTGTAGATGAAACCTTTTTTCATCAACAGGCTCCAGCTGACTGGTGAAGGTGTGGAAGAATTGACCCTAAAGTCTGCAGAATATCACCAACAGATGGCGCTCATGCTACAGAAACTATCTCATGGAAACTAGTCGCCAAATGAGAAGTTACCTTTTAATGGCAAGTGGAATTATTAACTCCACTACATGTGAACCCAATAAACATCTTTCTTGTCCATGTTTTGGGTCCAGAACGTGTCCACTGGTTTCTACCATTTAGCAGCATCAGCCCACTGCTGTGGTTTGGTGTCTTCTTTTATTGTGGTAGTCTGTTTTCCTGTGTTCATTTCTAGCCTGGTTCCTGTCATGTCATGTGATTATTGTATGGAGTTATTTTTGGTCTGGTCTTGTATTTGTTCTGTTTCCTGTTTTATTTTGAAGTCTGGGTCTCTGTCTGTCCACCTTTTGTTTTTTTCCACCCTCCCAAGTCACCTCAAAAAACCCCTTCATGTGACCACGTGTACCGTGTGTTGTCCTGTGCATTATGTTGTTATGTTGTTATGTTATGTATTGTATTCTTTTGCATATTGTATATTTGTTTGTATATTTTGTATACTTTTCTGGCTAAAACCGATGCTGGAAATTTCAATTTCCTTGCGGGAGTCATCCCAAAAGGATCCTCGTTACCCTCTGTATGTAGTCTTTGTGCGTCCCTGGTCCTGGGTCAGATCATTGTGGTGTCGTGTCTGGTTCCTTGCTTCCTGGATATTTTGCACTCTGGATGTAGTTTTTGCCTGCCCCTCTCAGGACTTCCTTTGTTTGTTTGTATGTACTTTGCTTTTTATTCTAATAACCCTTTAAGCTCAGCTTCTTCCTGCCTCCTCTCTGCACCTGGGTCCACCGTTCCTTGCAGTCCATCAGCATCAGAACCAGAATCAGCATCAGAACCAGAACCAGAATCAGAACCAGAATCAGCTTTATTTGCCAGGTATGAGGACACATACGAGGAAGCTTTCTTTGGAGCATCGTTGCTCACAGTGCGCTTACACACACAAAACAACCAAAACTAAATATACACACTAATATATACACACTAATATATACACACTAATATATACATACTAATATATACATACTCTGAACAATATAGAGGCATGAGTGCCATGCAGCTCATGACGCCCACATTGGGCCCATTTCGGTGCCTAAGCCACAGCATCCCTGAAGCATGTGTCACTCGTCAGCTTTACCACATATATTCACACAAACATGCAGTTTCTGTAGCTGTTTATGCGTCTCAGTTGGTATCATGCAAAGCAGACACATGACTCAGAGGAGACGATGTCACAACAATTAATTCTCCAGAAGTGTGAATAACAACAACCGCATGCAGCCTGCTGTCGTTATTGTGCTGTCCTCTTTATGAGTCTCTCTCTCTCTCTCTCTGTTTGTCTTGTGTTTCTTCTTTGCTCTGGACGTCTGTATCTACTGTCTGTGTTGTACAGTCACTGTCTGTTGCTATGCTCCTATCACTCAGATGGTGTCAATCGTCACGGCGATAATATATTCATATATATTCATTGACACCATCTGAGACACCACAATCCTGCATTAAGTACAACCTGCACAATAGGTTCATCTACATATCTATCAGACTATTTAAGCAGTTGTACATTTCTGTGTTCCCAACTTGTATATATTCAAATATTTGTTCTTATATTTTATCCTATTATTATTATTTCATGTATATTGTATCCTAGTACTTCATTATATTTATATTCTGTGCTGTGTGACTGATTTTGCTGCTGGAACACTATAATATCCCATTTTTGGGATAAATATCTATCTCTTTATCTATCTATCTATCTATCTATCTATCTATCTATCTATCTATCTATCTATCTATCTATCTATCTATATCTCTATATCTATCTATCTATCTATCTATCTATCTATCTATCTATCTATCTATCTATCTATCTATCTATCTATATATATATCTATCTATCTATCTATCTATCTATCTATCTATCTATGTATATGTAGTCTGGTACTAAAAAACATCTTTGAACTCGCTTCAGATTATGATCTTGATGTTTTAAGTTTTTATTTTATTTTTCTGTATTTATGAATAGTATTGTACTGTAGTGTTGTGTACTTATTGTATTGTATTCATGCTCTTGTTTTTATGGGTATTACGGCAGGTATGAGCACATCAAATAAAATGGGAAATAACAGTGTTGCAGCAGCAAAATGAGTCACACAGCTCCGAATATTAATACAAATGAAATACTAAGATACAAAATACATACATACAATACACATGAAATAATAATAGGATAAAATACAAGAATAAATATTTAAATATGTTAAGGTGCAACTGCTTAAATAGTATGATAAATATGTAGATAAACCTATTAAATTGTGCATGTACACATAGTACCTGATGGATATTTGCGTGTTCTGGTCATTTCAGACGCAGATCTATTTTATCATGATGGCCATGCGTCTGTCTCTGCAGTCACATGACTGATACTCTGTTTGTTGTGAACCTGTTGTGCTGCTAAAGCCACAGACGTTGCAGTGAGCTCCGATGCATTCCTCTGCAGCCGGACGGTAAACCACAGTCTGCCATGTGGGACGCGCCCTGTTGGACTTGGCACATGACGCTGAGCTCACCTGTACTCCCAGTCTGGTCAGCGTCAGTCTCCGGCCGTTGGGAGGAGACAGGTGGGTAAAGTAAGGTTCATGTTAGACGTTACACCTGTTGGGAGGAGACAGGTGGGTAAAGGAAGGGTCATGTTAGACGTTACACCTGTTGGGAGGAGACGGGTGGGTAAAGGAAGGGTCATGTTAGACGTTACACCTGTTGGGAGGAGACAGGTGGGTAAAGGAAGGGTCATGTTAGACGTTGCACCTGTTGGGAGGAGACAGGTGGGTAAAGTAAGGTTCATGTTAGACGTTGCACCTGTTGGGAGGAGACAGGGGGGTAAAGGAAGGGTCATGTTAGACGTTACACCTGTTGGGAGGAGACAGGTGGGTAAAGGAAGGGTCATGTTAGACGTTACACCTGTTGGGAGGAGACAGGTGGGTAAAGGAAGGTTCATGTTAGACGTTACACCTGTTGGGATGAGACGGTCGGGTAAAGGAAGGGTCATGTTAGACGTTACACCCGTTGGGAGGAGACAGGTGGGTAAAGGAAGGGTCATGTTAGACGTTACACCTGTTGGGAGGAGACAGGTGGGTAAAGGAAGGGTCATGTTAGACGTTACACCTGTTGGGAGGAGACAGGTGGGTAAAGGAAGGGTCATGTTAGACGTTACACCTGTTGGGAGGAGACGGGTGGGTAAAGGAAGGGTCATGTTAGACGTTACACCCGTTGGGAGGAGACAGGTGGGTAAAGGAAGGGTCATGTTTGACGTTACACCTGTTGGGAGGAGACAGGTGGTGTAAAGGAAGGGTCATGTTAGACGTTACACCTGTTGGGAGGAGACAGGTGGTGTAAAGGAAGGGTCATGTTAGACGTTACACCTGTTGGGAGGAGACAGGTGGGTAAAGGAAGGGTCATGTTAGACGTTACACCCGTTGGGAGGAGACAGGTGGGTAAAGGAAGGGTCATGTTTGACGTTACACCTGTTGGGAGGAGACAGGTGGTGTAAAGGAAGGGTCATGTTAGACGTTACACCTGTTGGGAGGAGACAGGTGGTGTAAAGGAAGGGTCATGTTAGACGTTACACCTGTTGGGAGGAGACAGGTGGGTAAAGGAAGGGTCATGTTAGACGTTACACCTGTTGGGAGGAGACAGGTGGGTAAAGGAAGGGTCATGTTAGACGTTACACCTGTTGGGAGGAGACAGGTGGGTAAAGGAAGGGTCATGTTAGACGTTACACCTGTTGGGAGGAGACAGGTGGGTAAAGGAAGGGTCATGTTAGACGTTACACCTGTTGGGAGGAGACGGGTGGGTAAAGGAAGGGTCATGTTAGACGTTACACCTGTTGGGAGGAGACGGGTGGGTAAAGGAAGGGTCATGTTAGATGTTACCTGTACCTGTATCCAACAGGTAACGTCTAACCTGTTGGGACTTTAATGTTGAGGGGGGGGGATAGATAGATAGATAGATGGAGGATGGAGGAGTGAGGTTGGAGGAGTGAAGTTGGAGGAGTACCACCACCTTACTAGTTTCACTACTTTTGGAATTCATGGTCAATAACCCTCATTTATATAGAATTATACCTAATATTAGAGTTAAAAAAGCAGAAATTATTAATTATTGTGACTAATAGTTAAGATCAGAGGAATGAAAGAGCGTTGGAAGGATCCATTTTATGGTAATTTGGTTAAATAGAAACTCAGATTTCAGATATAGACATTTATTAAAGGGTCAGATTTAACCTGATGACAACAGGAGGGTTAGGACTACAGGAGGGTTAGGACTACAGGACGGTTAGGACTACAGAAGGGTTAGGACTACAGAAGGGTTAGGACTACAGGCCCAAGACAGCAAAGGCTTTGTCATCCTGACTGACCTTATGCTATAGCTTCACATGTTACACCTGGCTCCACCCGTAGACTGTAAAAACAGCCCCAGGGAGTTCAGGGAGTGGGCGGAGACAGTCAGTGTGTGTTTTGATTGAAATCCAGCTTCTGCCCCAGGTGGCATACCAACGATAAGCCCTCGGCATGAAGCTTCTGCCCCGGGTGGCATACCAACGATAAGCCCTCGGCATGAAGCTTCTGCCCCGGGTGGCATACCAACGATAAGCCCTCGGCATGAAGGAATCCACTCGGACTGAAAGGGCAGGAACAGTAGTCAAGATACACATAGAGGAGGAGAAAGATTGTTGAAGATCGGGTTTGAAAATGAAGAGACTTAATACTGTATTAAGTCTTTATATAGACCTTAGTGGTCCCTAATACTGTATCTGAAGTCTCTTTATATAGACCTTAGTGGTCCCTAATACTGTATCTGAAGTCTCTTTTATATAGACCTTAGTGGTCCCCTAATACTGTATCTGAAGTCTCTTTATATAGACCTTAGTGGTCCGTAATACTGTATCTGAAGTCTCTTTATATAGACCTTAGTGGTCCCTAATACTGTATCTGAAGTCTCTTTATATAGACCTTAGTGGTCCCTAATACTGTATCTGAAGTCTCTTTATATAGACCTTAGTGGTCCCTAATACTGTATCTGAAGTCTCTTTTATATAGACCTTAGTGGTCCCTAATACTGTATCTGAAGTCTCTTTTATATAGACCTTAGTGGTCCCTAATACTGTATCTGAAGTCTCTTTTATATAGACCTTAGTGGTCCCTAATACTGTATCTGAAGTCTCTTTATATAGACCTTAGTGGTCCCCTAATACTGTATCTGAAGTCTCTTTATATAGACCTTAGTGGTCCCTAATACTGTATCTGAAGTCTCTTTATATAGACCTTAGTGGTCCCTAATACTGTATCTGAAGTCTCTTTTATATAGACCTTAGTGGTCCCTAATACTGTATCTGAAGTCTCTTTTATATAGACCTTAGTGGTCCCTAATACTGTATCTGAAGTCTCTTTTATATAGACCTTAGTGGTCCCTAATACTGTATCTGAAGTCTCTTAACAATCAAAATACTTACGAAGGCTGTATTTGACGGCGTTTGTTGCATGGCAACAGCCGGGCAACTCAAAGTGCTTTACATAAAGAGATTACAATAATAAAAGTTGCATTGCAGTACAAGAAATTAATCATTAAAGAGCAGTTACACATATAAAAGCAGATAGCAGATTTTAAACTGCTGGTACGGGACAGTGTGTAAGCCGCCCCCCCCCACACACACACACACACACACACACACACACACACACACACACACACACACCTAACCCAGGTTAACTGTTAGCCTAACCCAGACTGAGAGAGTTGGGAGCTTAATCCAGATTAGAAAAGTTAAACCTGTCCCAGAACGCTGAGAGGACAATACACCAGGCTTCCTTCTGCACACACACACACACACACACACACACACACACACACACACACACACACACACACACACACACACACAAACACACACACACAGCAGAAAATAGCTCTAAAAGGCAGGAAGAACACTGCATCCTGAAGATAACACGCAGATCTTCGGCGTGTTGCTGCAGAGAAGATTATATTTTATCATCTGTGTGGAGTTCCTCTCTTTCTCCCTTCAGCCGGCGGCGGCGGCGGCTTGTGAAACACGACCGGGAAGCTCGCGTTACCTCGTCTGCCCTACAAACCACCGCCAGACACACACAGCAGCTCCTCATGCTTTGTGTGTCACTTTCAACTCGAGTGTATCGATAACTCTGAAAGATAATCAGCGAAGGGCTGAGAGTCTGTTGTCTGGCTGTGGAGAAGCAGCTCAGACTGTACAACCACACAAAAAGACCCGCACTGGCCCTTTAACCCTCAGACTGTAACACCACACAAAAAGACCCGCACTGGCCCTTTAACCCTCAGACAGTACAACCACACAAAAAGACCCGCACTGGCCCTTTAACCCTCAGACTGTACAACCACACAAAAAGACCCGCACTGGCCCTTTAACCCTCAGACTGTACAACCACACAAAAAGACCCGCACTGGCCCTTTAACCCTCAGACTGTACAACCACACAAAAAGACCCGCACTGGCCCTTTAACCCGCGTCTTAAAGGGCCAGTGCTCTTATGGATGTCCAAATTGAAAATCAACACTTTTGTTGAGGCTTTTTATCAATTTTTTAAAAACTTTTTTTTACGTTTTTGTCCCTTTTTTTCAATGTTTGTCAATTTTTGACGTTTTCACTAACTTATTATCTTTAGTTCTACAGTTATTTTTGGAATTTATGGTCATTAAACCTCATTTATAGGAAATTATACCTAATGTTTGAGTTAGAAAAGCAGAAATTAGGAATTATTGAGACTAAAATTAAAGGAATGGATGTTGATGATAATCACAGACTGGAATATGTCAACTTTTACTCTCAATACTATTTCAAAAACACTTCAATTTGGTTTCAAATGCTATAAAATTGAATAAGACGCCCCAAAATTAATGAAAGTAGAGATTTGTACTTGGCAAAGAGCGTTGTGTGGAATCAATCATGTTATTTTGGGGAATTAAAAAGAACATTGATATAGGACAACATGAGGGCAACATGAGGGCAACATGAGGGCAACATGAGGGCAACATGAGGACAACATGAGGACAACATGGGGACAACATGAGGACAACATGAGGGCAACATGAAGACAACATGAGGGCAATATGAAGACAACATGAGGACAACATGAGGACAACATGAAGACAACATGAGGACAACATGAGGGCAACATAAGGGCAACATGAGGGCAACATGAGGGCAACATGGAGACAACATGAAGACAACATGAGGACAACATGAAGACAACATGAGGACAACATGAGGACAACATGAGGACAACATGAGGACAACATGAAGACAACATGAGGACAACATGAAGACAACATGAGGACAACATGAGGGCAACATGAGCACAACATGAGGACAACATGAGGACAACATGAAGACAACATGAGGACAACATGACAACATGAGGACAACATGAGGGCAACATGAGGGCAACATGAGGGCAACATGGAGACAACATGAAGACAACATGAGGACAACATGAAGACAACATGAGGACAACATGAGGACAACATGAGGGCAACATGAGGACAACATGAGGACAACATGAGGACAACATGAGGACAACATGAGGACAACATGAGGGCAACATGAGCACAACATGAGGACAACATGAGGACAACATGAAGACAACATGAGGACAACATGAGGACAACATGAAGACAACATGAGGACAACATGAGGACAACATGAGGACAACATGAGGGCAACATGAGGGCAACATGGAGACAACATGAAGACAACATGAGGACAACATGAAGACAACATGAGGACAACATGAGGACAACATGAGGACAACATGAAGACAACATGAGGACAACATGAAGACAACACGAGGACAACATGAAGACAACATGAGGACAACATGAGGACAACATGAAGACAACATGAGGACAACATGAGGACAACACGAGGGCAACATGAAGACAACATGAGGACAACATGAAGACAACATGAGGACAACATGAAGACAACACGAGGGCAACATGAAGACAACATGAAGACAACATGAGGACAACATGAGGACAACATGAAGACAACATGAGGACAACATGAAGACAACATGAGGGCAACATGAAGACAACATGAGGACAACATGAGGACAACATGAAGACAACATGAAGACAACATGAGGACAACATGAAGACAACATGAAGACAACATGAGGACAACATGAGGACAACATGAGGGTTAATATTCCTAACAATGCCACGGTTTTATTTTGAAAGGATCTTGTGAGACAAACAACATTCAAGCAACATGCAGAGCTGATTATGTATGTTAGGTATGCACTGAACTACAGATGTTTCCGGAGTTTTCCTGCAGGAAGCTCGGCATAAACAAGAAGAGAACAACCCCCATAAACACCCCCCCCCCATCATCATTACACACAGTCAACCAGAGTATCTCACATCATCAGTGTCATTGCATTTCTGGGAGTGATTTTTGTTTTTATTCTTATGTATGTGTGATATATGTGTTTATGTTTGATATATGTTTGATATGCGTGATATATGTGTGTGATATATGTGTGTATGTGTGATATACAGTATGTGTATGTGTGTATATATGTGTGATATGTGTGTATATATGTGATATATGTGTGATATATGTGTGTATATGTGTGATATATGTGTGATATACGTGTGTATATGTGTGATGTGTGTATGTGTGTATATGTGTGATATGTGTGTTTTTGTGTGATATCTGTGTATATGTGTGACATGTGTGTATATGTGTGATATATGTGTGATATATGTGTGTATATGTGTGTATATGTGTGATATCTGTGTATATGTGTGATATGTGTGTTTTTGTGTGATATCTGTGTATATGTGTGATATCTGTGTATATGTGTGATATGTGTGTATATGTGTATATATGTGTATATGTTTGATATGTGTGTATATATGTGTGATACGTGTGTATATGTGTGATATACGTGTGTATATGTGTGATATGTGTGTATATGTGTGATATATGTGTGATATATGTGTGTATATGTGTGTATATGTGTGATGTGTGTATATGTGTGTATATGTGTAATATATGTGTGATATATGTGTATATGTGTGATATATGTGTGTGTATAAGACTGTAATTAGAAAGACTCGTCAGCCCAGTAGCACGGGTGACGTCCAGACTTACAGGATCTCAGGTGCTAAGTGAGTGTGTGAGTGTGTGAGGCCACGGGGGTCCAGATAGGTATAAATGGGATTGGGACAGCACAAAATAATAACTACTGTTATTTAAATACAAACTGCTCTTTGGCTCCTACACTACCTTTGTAACACATATCTATATCACGTGAGGACAACAACATCTACACACAACCCTCGTTAAGTTGAACTTGTTTTTATTAAATCCTCAAGTGTTCATCTTACAAATTAAGACCTTTTAACCCTTGTGTCATCCTTCGTGTCACCGGTAGTTCATTTAACGTGTTCGAGGGCAGGATGGGTCTCTTGGACCCTGTTGGACGAGAGGAGGGGTAGTGGGAACGTGTTAGGGGGCAGGATGTGTCTCTGGGACCCTGTTGGATGAGAGGAGGGGTAGTGGGAACGTGTTAGGGGGCAGGATGGGTCTCTGGGACCCTGTTGGACGAGAGGAGGGGTAGTGGGAACGTGTTAGGGGGCAGGATGGGTCTCTGGGACCCTGTTGGACGAGAGGAGGGGTAGTGGGAACGTGTTAGGGGGCAGGATGGGTCTCTGGGACCCTGTTGGACGAGAGGAGGGGAGTGGGAACGTGTTAGGGGCAGGATGGGTCTCTGGGACCCTGTTGGATGAGAGGATGGGTAGTGGGAACGTGTTAGGGGCAGGATGGGTCTCTGGGACCCTGTTGGACGAGAGGAGGGTAGTGGGAACGTGTTAGGGGGCAGGATGGGTCTCTGGGACCCTGTTGGACGAGAGGAGGGGTAGTGGGAACGTGTTAGGGGGCAGGATGGGTCTCTGGGACCCTGTTGGATGAGAGGATGGGTAGTGGGAACGTGTTAGGGGGCAGGATGGGTCTCTGGGACCCTGTTGGACGAGAGGAGGGGTAGTGGGAACGTGTTAGGGGGCAGGATGGGTCTCTGGGACCCTGTTGGACGAGAGGAGGGGTAGTGGGAACGTGTTAGGGGGCAGGATGGGTCTCTTGGACCCTGTTGGACGAGAGGAGGGGTAGTTGGAATGTGTTTGAGGGCAAGATAGGTCTCTGGGACCCTGTTGGACGAGAGGAGGGGTAGTGGGAACGTGTTAGGGGGCAGGATGATTCTCGGGACCCTGTTGGACAAGAGGAGGGGTAGTGGGAACATGTTCGAGTGGAGGAAGGGTCTCTGGGACCCCGTAGGACAAGAGTCCCCCGCCAGTTTACGTGAAATGACATCACATAGCACGTGAGGGTCACCGGGGACCCGGAAGCTCAACGCCAGCCCAACACAACAAGTCCAATGAAGTGAACGGGTCCCGGGGACCCGAAGGACTACACAGGGGTCAAACACAACGTTCACATTCTCCAGTCGATAACACATCGTAAAAAATAAAAAGGTAAAGAAGTCTTTAACCCTAAACCCACATTCCTCACAGTCCATTCATGTATTTATTATGTACAACGTAATATACATTAGTCAGACAAACCATGTGAATCCACGTGAGCCAATTATCCGTCTGATTGAGACAAAATTAAAACACTGAGTGAAATGAGCCGTAAACAAAAAATACACAAAATCACATATATTAAAATCATATTTCACTGTGAATCATTATTGCTGAATCGTCAGTTTGATGGCTGCTCTACACCGAGGAGGAGGGACTGGAAACCCATCCGCACAACCCGAAATATTAAAAAAATACAACCTAATTAGTTGTAATTAGCAGACAGACTGTTGATATTAATAGAAAGAGAGCGAGCCGCATAACTCGAGGTAAGATTCAGCTTCGCTAGGTTTTAAATGTGTCTTTGTCCCGTAGTTATATTACATACAAGACAGGCCGCGAACTGTCAATCACATCGTAGCCACGCCCAAAATGCCCCCGCTTTATCGCCGATTATGAAATCAACGAGACCATAATTCAAAAAATTATCGTTCTGTGTTGCAGAAGATTTTAAACTAGTGATTGAGACATGAACTCATTAATGTTGACTGAGCTAATAAATCAACTGAGAAGTTTCTTATAGACTTCTACAGAAACGTCTTTTACAACCGTATGTCCCCCCCCCCTGCAGGAGATCAGATATAATGCAGCTTTAAGGAGCCCCCCCCCCCCGCAGGAGATCAGATATAATGCAGCTTTAAGGAGTCCCCCCCCCTGCAGGAGATCAGGTATAATGCAGCTTTAAGGAGTCCCCCCGCAGGAGATCAGATATAATGCAGCTTTAAGGAGCCCCCTGCAGGAGACCAGGTATAATGCAGCTTTAAGGAGCCCCGCAGGAGATCAGGTATAATGCAGCTTTAAGGAGCCCCCCCCCCCAGGAGATCAGATATAATGCAGCTTTAAGGAGCCCCCGGCAGGAGATCAGATATAATGCAGCTTTAAGGAGCCCCCCCCAGGAGATAAGATATAATGCAGCTTTAAGGCACTTCCACATTACTTCCCGATGCTCGTCCATTAGTATTAACAGTCACTGTTAACAGACTATATACAAATCTACATATCTGGAAACAAATGCTGTTTCTTTTTTGTTTCAAAAAGTACAAAATAAGGAATCAATCCTCTCATGAAGAAACATAATTCATGGATGTGATAAAATACACTACCGGTCAAAAGTTTGGGGTCACTTGAAAATTTCCATTGCACTCCATTATAGACAGAATACCAGCTGAGATCAGTTGCATTGTTTTTTTAACCAGCGCAGTAATCAGATTACATTATGTGCTTATATAACTGCAAAAGGGCTCTCCAATGTTTTTCTAGTTATTTTCTTAAAATGATAGATTAGTGAACATAATCTGCCTTTTGAACATTGGATGAATGGTTGCTGATAATGGGCAATGTAGCTATTGCATTATAGATCAGCCCCCCCACTTAGATCAGCTGGTATTCTGTCTATAATGAAGTGGTAAGTGACCCCAAACTTTTGACCGGTAGTGTATATTTTCTTCCAGCAGATCCACCAGAACGTGTTGTTCCTCCCGTCTGAACATCATGGTGGCATCAACGCTAGCGTTCAACGGGCTTCTGTGTGAATAAACAGGCGTGTGGATCTGTTTCGGACGCACTAGGCCGCCATTTTCACTGTCACTACCTGAGAGCCTCCTTGTGTAACCATAGTAACCTCTACCGACCCCCCCCCCCCACTTTAACGGCATTGCCAAATGACGCCCGAAAGAGGCGAATAAGCGGCCGATTAAATACGTAGAAATGGAAATTAGAGCGTTTTGACCTTACAACGCTGGCCCGGTTTGTCCGTCAGGGATGTTGTTGTTGTTACTACCGCATTGCATTGTGGGATATTTATGTGGGCGTGGTGTCCCTGTAGTAGTGGCAGTGGTTTCATGTATTAACACTGGAGATGTTGGGGTTGTGATGCAATGGTTAACCTTAAGGCAGGATGATGTAGGCACGTGGTACACACTATAATATAATATAATATAATATAATATAAGAGAGTCGCAGGAAGAGTCAAAGCCAAATGTTAGAATCTAAAGAAAGGAGGGAGGAAGTCGTCTTTACGATCACGGCTGCTTTAACCCTCGTGTTGTCCTCTCCGGTCAAAAACTGACAAAATAAATAGACATTTTCGTCTCTTTTTCAGACTTTTTGTAGTCTCCACTACCACCACCTTACTAGTTTTACTACTTTTTGGAATTCATGGTCAATAACCCTCATTTATATAGAATTATACCTAATATTTGAGTTAAAAAAGCAGAAATTATGAATTATTTGGACTCAAAAAGGGACAAAAATGTGACATTTTCGTGGATAAAGTTCAAGGGGAAGTGACCCTGGCACACTTCTTTTCCAGTTTTCCTTGACCCTTATATGTCGAAAACGGACAATAATTTGACATTTTCGACAAATTATGAATTATTTGGACTCATAAAGGCACAAAAATGTGACATTTGTGTCCCTTGTATGTCAAAAAGGGACAAAAATTTGACATTTTCGTCTCTTTTTCAGACTTTCAGACTAATTTCCACTACCACCACTTTACTAGTTTTACTACTTTTTGGAATTCATGGTCAATAACCCTCATTTATATAGAATTACACCTAATATTAGAATTAAAAAAGCAGAAATTATGACTGACTAATAGTTAAGATCAGAGGAATGAAAGAGCGTTGGAAGGAATCCAATTTAATTTGGTTAAAAAGAAACTCATATTTCAGATATAGACATTTATTAAAGGGGTCAGATTTGACCCGAGGACACCAGGAGGACACCAGGAGGGGTAAATGTCTTTACACACATTAACAGATTCCTCCTGCTACTCTGTGCTTTTTCATAATAAAACAAAAAATTACCTTTTCTAATACACATACAAAGTTTACTCAGACAATCACAGCCGACGACTCACGTAGCAAAACAAATGGATTGCCGGGTGATTTTCACAGATCAACTTCAACGTAAAATGGGTTCATAAACCACAAGCCCACACAGTCCCATACACACTGCACCTGTAAAGGCCCCCACGTGATAAAAGAGGAAATATGGTTTCAAGACTCCCGAGACCGAAGAGACGGGGAAGGAGCCCGTGAGGCTGTAACGGCTCGACTCCCACCAGGAATCACCGTGGAAGAAGATGAAGGACAACCAGATTCAATAGAGACCGTTCTTCACGGGTTTTAAAGTGCCCATATTATGAAAAGAAATTCACTGTTATTTTGTGTCTCTGGTGCTTCCACACGCATAAAAACTTGGAAAAATAACCATCCTTGGTTTCTGAATGTCCTCTGATCCGGTTCCTGAACGTCCTCTGATCCGGTTTCTGAATGTCCTCTGATCCGGTTCCTGAGTGTCCTCTGTCTTCAGTCTCCGGGTGAGCTGTCCAACATCTGCACGGCTTTCTACGTCACTAGAGACGAGGTGGCTAACCGTAGCATGCTAGCTTGTTCTCAATGGAAAACACTGCTCCAACAGCCACTAGTGGACCAGAATCTCCAAAAGAACTACTTCCTGTCCCTGTTCTACTTCCTGTCCCTGTTGTGCAGGTATTCCACAAGTGTCCTGGTGTAGAAGAAGTCTCCCAGCTGATCCTGCCTTGGACTGACCAAAGCTGGAGAAAGAGTTATCAGATGATGGATCTCACCGAGCTACTGAGCATGTGCAGCTCCCAACAAAGATAGGATAGAAGGGAGATGTCTCACTCTGGAGATAAAACTAGAGAGATGTCTCACTCTGGAGATAAAACTAGAGAGATGTCTCACTCTGGAGATAAAACTAGAGAGATGTCTCACTCTGGAGATAAAACTAGAGAGATGTCTCACTCTGGAGATAAAACTAGAGAGATGTCTCACTCTGGAGATAAAACTAGTGAAATGTCTCACTCTGGAGATAAAACAGAGACCTGAACACACACAGGGTGAAAACAGGGTCTGCAGCAATGTGCAGTACAACAAAAATATGGTGTTTCATGAAAATGAAACCATGGAAACCTGTTCTGGTCCAACCTCAAAATACAATTATGAACCTGATAATTAGCAGAATATGGGCCCTTTAAGAATTTAAGAAGAGACACGGGAGGGATGAAGAGTTTGGAAGAGAGAGTTAAAGTGTAATGTTATTTGTTCAACCAGGACCCTATTTTAAAAAACAAAAAAATCTTTGAAATTGGTCCAGTATTGAGCGAGAACACTGTAACCGCCAGCCGCAAACCAGGCTGTAATGTAACCCTATAGACAAATGCACATCGCCAAACCCACCAGACTCCATGCAAATAATCACTACTTTTAGCGTGTATAGAGCAGTATATCTCCACCAGACTCCATGTAAATAATCACTACTTTTAGCGTTTATAGAGCAGCATATCTCCACCAGACTCCATGTAAATAATCACTACTTTTAGCGTGTATAGAGCAGCATATCTCCACCAGACTCCATGTAAATAATCACTACTTTTAGCGTGTATAGAGCAGCATATCTCCACCAGACTCCATGTAAATAATCACTACTTTTAGCGTGTATAGAGCAGCATATCTCCACCAGACTCCATGTAAATAATCACTACTTTTAGCGTGTATAGAGCAGAATATCTCCACATGTAAATGGGTGAATTAAGAGTTTATTTCAACCAGACCAGAGTGGTGATTGTTGGACCAGTGGAAAGATGAACCAAGACAACTTTTGGTAGTTTTATTTAGTGTCTGTCGACTTTGAATAAAGTGTGTTTTAGGATGATAAAATAACTGTTTATTTACATGGAGACTGGTGGGTGAGGCGATAGCAATTTCAGGGACATTTCAAGTCAAAAAAATGCTGTACTCTTAAAACACAAAAAGGTCTATCTCTGTAGAGATCATTTCCATAATGTTGACAGAATAATAATCGGAGCCTGTCAGCGACAAAAACAGAATGAAACAACACAAAAAATAGGTAAATAGGGTCCAGGTTGAAAAACAAAAGTAACCTTTAAGCACACATTCAGTTTCCGATGAAATCTCCCTCTGGTACTGTACTGGTGGGCTTGAGCTCGAAGCGGCTGTACACCTGCCGGTTCTTCAGCTTGTTGTACTGGTTCACCAAGTCCAGCTTGCTGTGGCCCAGCGTCATTCTCTTCTGGTCTTGCCGGTTCATCACCACGACCGGAGACAGCGGGGGCGGCGGGCTCTGCTGGCTCTCCGGCTCGTTTTGCGATAGGTCTGGTCCCCCCCAGGACGGGTTGCCGAGAGGGGACGGCGGCCTCCGGAAGTTGTACGTCTCTTTGTTGGAAGGCGGCATGAAGATATCTGAGAGTTTGTTGAAGAACTGGTTGGAGGGAGTCCTCGGTTTGGGGGTGCCATCGTGACCCGGCGACGGCGTCTGTGTCCGGGGGGTCATATTTGAGACCGGGGTGCCGGCGCCGTGGAACATGCCCCCTTTGTGCTCGTACAACCCCAACCCCTGGAGCTTGGAGGTGGCGCCGCCTATATTTGCGTTGTGCTTGTTCCACTCGACGCCCATTTGCTGACCGTAGGGCGGCGGCGGGCGCTCCATCCCTGGGCTGTGATTGGCTCCCCCGTTAGCGGAGACTCGCAGCCCCGTTGTGAGGTGACTCGGAGATGTCAGGGTTCCACCTCTCCTCTCGGGGCTAACGCGAGGGTTGCTGTTGGGCTTGGAGTCGTGAGCCTGAGTGACCTTGTAGACCGTGTTAGACGTCATCCCGGGCGCCGCCTTCACGCTGGACACGCTGTTACTTGATTGGCTGCTGGAGTTTTCAGAGCACACCCGGTCCCTCGGCCGGCTGAAGGAGAAGGGAGAGCAAAGATTAGCATGTATTTGTTAGATTAAATATAATCTATTAGTATTTCCCCCTTACATACTACTTGTTACACGCCGCTTAAGCTCCCCGCTAACGCTAGCTGTGGCTAGCTAGCTCGGTTGGCTGAACAAGACCTTTTTAGGCGATCAAGATGTTAACTTTGATGAAGAGTTGGCTTCACTTTTCAGACCTGGAAGTGGCCACTTGCTCGGGACCAATACACAAACCTTGAATGTAGCACGCCTCTCAAAACTGACGTCAATCAAACAAAACCCTCCTTAAGAACCAGCCCTCGGCTCCGTACCTGTCGGCGAGTAAGTCCAGCCCCATGACGGGGGCGAGGCCCATGCCGGGGCCCATCAAGGCCTGGTACGACGGGTAGTAGGGCATCCCCTCCTCCTCCGGGTTGGAGAAGCGGTCGATGATCTGCGAGTCGGCGTACAGACAGCGGAACTCCCTGTCGAAGCTGTCGGCGATGCGGCCGGAGAAGTGCATCACCATGTTGCTGTGCACCTGCGCCGACAGCCAGGTGAAGCTGGGGGGGGACAGACGCCGTGTTAAGGTTAGCATCTCGAAACGGCCGAAACCGTCCCCCATCACATCGACAGGGCACTATATAGTCATCGCCATTTTATAGACACACACACACACACACACACACACACACAATCTACTGATTAAACACGAGGAATTTTGCTTTGGATCATCATTGCTCACAATGCGCTTACACGTACAAAACAACCATAAAACAAACAATATATACACACTAATATATAATATATACACACACTAATATATTATACACACTAATATATAATATATACACACTAAACAGAAACAAATACAGACAAATATATAATATATATATAATAAATATAGACAAGTTGAGGCAATAGTGCAATGAAGAGTGGCAAGTATGCAGGAGTAAATTATGATAATAAATTAATTGTGAAGCATAGTCTATCTATCTATCTATCTATCTATCTATCTATCTATCTATCTATCTATATATATATATATATATATATATATATAATTACTTATGACAAATTATTTGGATGAATGAATATTTAAAAAATATGAGTGTTGTTGCATTGTGCGAGTATCTGTTCATCATATTATGCTCATTTCTTTGTGGAGAAACAGTTTTTTTTTTTTTTAAGATCTGTTAATTAAATCAGCAAATCGATGTGTGTTAAAAAAAGTGTGTTAGTCGACTAAGATTTTCTCCAGTGGAGGACGACCCAGAGGCTCAATCAAGAGCTGCAACAATAACGATTATTTTCCCCAAAATGTCCAAAAACGGTGAGAAATGTGGATCAGTGTTTCCCGAGAGGACGTCCTCAAACGTCTCGTTGTGTCCACAACTCAAAGACACTCAGGTTCCTGTCCCAGAGGAGACAAGAAACTAGGAAATACTCAAATTTAACAAACTGACGGCAGAGAACTTCATAGAAAAACGTGTGCAGCATTGTGCGTTTCTGAATGTGTGCAGTTGGTCTCGGCCAATAGAAATCACGCAACACAAAACGTGACGTCAGGTGACAAACCTGCAGACTACGTCTGACCTGCTGAGCTACGTCCTGGTTGATGGTGGTGACTCACCACGGTGACTCAGCTTATCAGCTTATCAGCCAGCAACAACACAACAGGTGCATGAACCCGGAGACGCCTGGCTGAGCTGCAGGAATAAAAGCCTCCGCGGCAGAACAGAGGACACAGAATACCCCCCCCCCCACCCCCCCAGCGGGCCGCGTGGAAGAAAACCCAAATGACCAATTAAAGAGACACGTTAGATATTCACGGCTACTGCACACTGCCTGCGTGGCGTGAAGTGTCCGTTTTTTTTTTATTTCGGCTCCCATGTCCCCTGAACACACTGTAAAAAACATCTTACCTGCTCTAGAGAATAAGAACTGGTTCATCATAATACTTTATAGTATATGTCAAAAAAAGTACTAAAGTCATAGTATAGTACGTTGAAAAAAGTACTAAAGTCATAGTAAAGTATGTCGAAAAAAGTACTAAAGTCATAGTATAGTATGCTGAAAAAAGTACTAGTCATAGTATAGTATGCTGAAAAAAGTACTAAAGACATAGTAAAGTATGTCAAAAAAAGTACTAAAGTCATAGTATAGTATGTCGAAAAAAGTACTAAAGTCATAGTATAGTATGTCGAAATAGGTAATAAAGTCATAGTATAGTATGTTGAAAAAAGTACTAAAGTCATAGTATAGTATGTTGAAAAAAGTACTAAAGACATAGTAAAGTATGTCGAAAAAAGTACTAAAGTCATAGTATAGTATGCTGAAAAAAGTACTAAAGTCATACTATAGTATGTCAAAAAAAGTACTAAAGTCATAGTATAGTATGTCGAAAAAGGTACTAAAGTCATAGTATAGTATGTCAAAAAAAGTACTAAAGTCATAGTATAGTATGCTGAAAAAAGTACTAAAGTCATAGAATAGTATGCTGAAAAAAGTACTAAAGTCATAGTATAGTATGTCGAAAAAAGTACTAAAGTCATAGTATAGTATGCTGAAAAAAGTACTAAAGTCATGGTACAGTATGCTGAAAAAAGTACTAAAGTCATAGTATAGTATGCTGAAAAAAGCACTAAAGTCATAGTATAGTATGCTGAAAAAAGTACTAAAGTCATGGTACAGTATGCTTAAAAAAGTACTAAAGTCATAGTATAGCATGCTGAAAAAAGTACTAAAGTCATGGTACAGTATGCTGAAAAAAGCACTAAAGTCATAGTATAGTATGCTGAAAAAAGTACTAAAGTCATAGTATAGTGTGTTGAAAAAAGTACTAAAGTCATAGTAAAGTATGTCAAAAAGTACTAAAGTCATAGTATAGTATGTCGAAAAAAGTACTAAAGTCATAGTAAAGTATGTCAAAAAAAGTACTAAGTCATAGTATGCTGAAAAAAGTACTAAAGTCATACTATAATATGTCAAAAAAGTACTAAAGTCATAGTGTAGTATGCTGAAAAAAGTACTAAAGTCATGGTACAGTATGCTTAAAAAAGAACTAAAGTCATAGTATAGCATGTATTCATAGTAAAGTATGCTGAAAAACTGAAGTATTCCTAGTTGTTTATCTGTGGGCTGTGTGCATGCCTTGCTCGCTGCCTCAGGCCGGCGGTGTGCTTCTGCGCTGGGACTCGGAGCAACGCCACAGAGAACCTGCAGGACGGCTTTCTGCTGCGTGAAGAAATCAGTCACGGCTCAGATACGCTGCACACAACTCGCCCCAAGGTACATTCCTGGAAAAGGTTCAGATAAAGATCTGATCGGAGCACGCCTTCACGCCATAAACCAGTCGATCACCAAGAGGTATAAAGATATAAAGTTCTCCCTTTGACACAGAAGTCTTATAAGATGATACGTGGGTCATACAGCGGTGTCATTAGTGTATAAAATACATATGTTAAAATACAGGGGCATAAGTATACACCCCCCTATGTTAAAATACAGGGGCATAAGTATACACCCTCTATGTTAAAATACAGGGGCATAAGTATACACCCCTATGTTAAAATACAGGGGCATAAGTATACACCCCCTATGTTAAAATACAGGGGCATAAGTATACACCCCCCTATGTTAAAATACAGGGGCATAAGTATACACCCCCTATGTTAAAATACAGGGGCATAAGTATACACCCCCCTATGTTAAAATACAGGGGCATAAGTATACACCCCCTATGTTAAAATACAGGGGCATAAGTATACACCCCCTATGTTAAAATACAGGGGCATAAGTATACACCCCCTATGTTAAAATACAGGGGCATAAGTATACACCCCTATGTTAAAATACAGGGGCATAAGTATACACCCCCTATGTTAAAATACAGGGGCATAAGTATACACCCCCTATGTTAAAATACAGGGGCATAAGTATACACCCCCTATGTTAAAATACAGGGGCATAAGTATACACCCCCTATGTTAAAATACAGGGGCATAAGTATACACCCCTATGTTAAAATACAGGGGCATAAGTATACACCCCCTATGTTAAAATACAGGGGCATAAGTATACACCCCTATGTTAAAATACAGGGGCATAAGTATACACCCCTATGTTAAAATACAGGGGCATAAGTATACACCCCCTATGTTAAAATACAGGGGCATAAGTATACACCCCTATGTTAAAATACAGGGGCATAAGTATACCCCCTATGTTAAAATACAGGGGCATAAGTATACACCCCTATGTTAAAATACAGGGGCATAAGTATACACCCTCTATGTTAAAATACAGGGGCATAAGTATACACCCCCTATGTTAAAATACAGGGGCATAAGTATACACCCCCTATGTTAAAATACAGGGGCATAAGTATACACCCCCTATGTTAAAATACAGGGGCATAAGTATACACCCCTATGTTAAAATACAGGGGCATAAGTATACACCCCTATGTTAAAATACAGGGGCATAAGTATACACCCCTATGTTAAAATACAGGGCATAAGTATACACCCCCTATGTTAAAATACAGGGGCATAAGTATACACCTCTATGTTAAAATACAGGGGCATAAGTATACACCCCCTATGTTAAAATACAGGGGCATAAGTATACACCCCCTATGTTAAAATACAGGGGCATAAGTATACACCCCCTATGTTAAAATACAGGGGCATAAGTATACACCCCTATGTTAAAATACAGGGGCATAAGTATACACCCCTATGTTAAAATACAGGGGCATAAGTATACACCCCCTATGTTAAAATACAGGGGCATAAGTATACACCCCTATGTTAAAATACAGGGGCATAAGTATACACCCCTATGTTAAAATACAGGGGCATAAGTATACACCCCCTATGTTAAAATGCAGGGCATAAGTATACACCCCTATGTTAAAATACAGGGGCATAAGTATACACCCCCTATGTTAAAATACAGGGGCATAAGTATACACCCCTATGTTAAAATACAGGGGCATAAGTATACACCCCCTATGTTAAAATACAGGGGCATAAGTATACACCCTCTATGTTAAAATACAGGGGCATAAGTATACACCCCTATGTTAAAATACAGGGGCATAAGTATACACCCCTATGTTAAAATACAGGGGCATAAGTATACACCCCTATGTTAAAATACAGGGGCATAAGTATACACCCCTATGTTAAAATACAGGGGCATAAGTATACACCCCCTATGTTAAAATACAGGGGCATAAGTATACACCCCCTATGTTAAAATACAGGGGCATAAGTATACCCCCTATGTTAAAATACAGGGGCATAAGTATACACCCCCCTATGTTAAAATACAGGGACATAAGTATACACCCCCCTATGTTAAAATACAGGGGCATAAGTATACACCCCCCTATGTTAAAATACAGGGACATAAGTATACACCCCCTATGTTAAAATACAGGGGCATAAGTATACACCCCTATGTTAAAATACAGGGGCATAAGTATACACCCCTATGTTAAAATACAGGGGCATAAGTATACACCCCTATGTTAAAATACAGGGCATAAGTATACACCCCTATGTTAAAATACAGGGGCATAAGTATACACCCCTATGTTAAAATACAGGGGCATAAGTATACACCCCTATGTTAAAATACAGGGGCATAAGTATACACCCCCTATGTTAAAATACAGGGGCATAAGTATACACCCCCTATGTTAAAATACAGGGGCATAAGTATACACCCCTATGTTAAAATACAGGGGCATAAGTATACCCCTATGTTAAAATACAGGGGCATAAGTATACCCCCTATGTTAAAATACAGGGGCATAAGTATACACCCCTATGTTAAAATACAGGGGCATAAGTATACACCCCCTATGTTAAAATACAGGGGCATAAGTATACCCCCTATGTTAAAATACAGGGGCATAAGTATACACCCCCTATGTTAAAATACAGGGGCATAAGTATACACCCTCTATGTTAAAATACAGGGGCATAAGTATACCCCCTATGTTAAAATACAGGGGCATAAGTATACCCCTATGTTAAAATACAGGGGCATAAGTATACACCCCCTATGTTAAAATACAGGGGCATAAGTATACACCCCCTATGTTAAAATACAGGGGCATAAGTATACACCCCTATGTTAAAATACAGGGGCATAAGTATACACCCCCTATGTTAAAATACAGGGGCATAAGTATACACCCCCTATGTTAAAATACAGGGGCATAAGTATACACCCCCTATGTTAAAATACAGGGGCATAAGTATACACCCCCTATGTTAAAATACAGGGGGCATAAGTATACACCCCCCTATGTTAAAATACAGGGGCATAAGTATACACCCCCTATGTTAAAATACAGGGGGCATAAGTATACACCCCCCTATTAATAAGATGGATCAGGATATTATGCATCCTGGTAAAGCCTTTAGAAATTAAAATACACCCACAAACACTGCAGTTCTCCAACACAAAGAGACACACACACACAGACAGACAGACACACACACAGACAGACACACACACACACACACACATATACAGACACAAAGAGACACACACACCTTTTATTTCTGTGTGTTTTGTTGCTGTCTTTCTTACACTCACTATGGTGAGAGAGAGAGAGACACACACTGACACAAAAGACAGACAGACAGACAGAAAGAAAGAAAGACACACACACACACACAAAGAGACACACACTGACACAAAGAAACAGACAGAAAGACACACACACACACACACACACACACAAACACACACACACAAAGAGACACACACTGACACAAAGAAACAGACAGAAAGACACACACACACACACACACACACAAACACACACACACACACACGTTGCAGTTCTCTTACACTCACTATGATGAGAGAGAGACAGACACACACCAACACACTGCAGTTCTCTAACACAAAAAGACAGACACACACAGAGACACACACACACACACACACACACACAAAACAGAGAAATAAAAGGTGACCTTTTATTTCTGTCTCTTTCTGTGTTTTCTTATATTTTTATATATATTATATATATATTTTCTCTCCTCCCTGTTGTTCGCTGCTTGGTGTTTTTTGAATGTTAATAACGGGGGAAATAATAATAAAAAATGTAGTAAATAAAGAATGTAATGCTTTTTGTACTCGACACTAACAAAAGTACTACAATAAAGTAATTATAATTAAAAATATACTAATCACACACTCCACTGCAGCTATTTGGGTCAAATCTGAGATGACGAAGAAACAACCTGACGGGAAAGAAAGGACCGAACGAGGAAGTAGAGAACGGGAAAGGATGAAAGGGCGAGAGAGGGGGGAGAGGAGAGAGAGAGGAGAGGGGGGGGAGGAGAGAGAGAGAGAGGAGAGAGAGGGTAGAGAAAGGGGAGAGAGAGAGAGAGAGAGGAGAGAGAGGGTAGAGAAAGGGGGGAGAGAGAGAGAGGGTAGAGAAAGGGGAGAGAGAGAGAGAGGGTAGAGAAAGGGGGAGAGAGAGAGAGAGAGAGAGAGAGAGAGGGGGAAAGAGGGAGAGAGAGAGAGGGAGAGCAGAGAGAGGGTAGAGAAAGGGGGGAGAGAGGAGAAAAAGGGGGGAGAGAAATGGGGAAGAGAGAGAGAGAGAGAGAGAGAGAGAGAGAGAGAGAGAGAGGGGGAAAGAGGGAGAGAGAGAGGAGAGAGAGGGTAGAGAAATGGGGGAGAGAGATAGAGAGAGGGTAGAGAAAGGGGGAGAGAGAGAGAGAGAGAGAGAGGGGGAAAGAGGGAGAGAGAGAGCAGAGAGAGGGTAGAGAAAGGGAGGAGAGAGAGAGGGTAGAGAGAGGAGAGAGAGGGGGAAAGAGGGAGAGAGAGGGGGAGAGGGAGAGAGAGCAGAGAGAGAGGGGGGGGGAGAGAGGGGGAGAGGAGAGGAGAGAGAGAGAAGTATGTCTTTACCTGTCACACTTTGAGGAACAGTGAGTGACACCCCCCCCCCCACACAACCTTCCGACCGTGTCTTAATGTCCTGAAGATGTGCTTCAAAACAGAATAAAGTCAGCTTTGCTAGATATGTCATCACCTGTCGCACCTCGTACCTCGTACCTAGTGCCTCGTACCTCGTACCTCGTACCTCGTACCTAGTGCCTCGCACCTAGTGCCTCGTACCTAGTGCCTCGCACCTAGTGCCTCGTACCTCGTGCCTCGCACCTCGTACCTAGTGCCTCGTACCTAGTGCCTCGAACCTCGTACCTAGTGCCTCGTACCTAGTGCCTAGTGCCTCATACCTAGTGCCTCATACCTAGTGCCTCGCACCTAGTGCCTAGTGCCTCGTACCTAGTGCCTCGTACCTAGTGCCTCGCACCTAGTGCCTCGCACCTAGTGCCTCGCACCTCGTACCTAGTACCTAGTGCCTCGTACCTAGTGCCTCGTACCTAGTGCCTCGTACCTAGTGCCTCGAACCTAGTGCCTCGCACCTCGTACCTAGTGCCTCGCGCCTAGTGCCTCGCGCCTAGTGCCTCGCGCCTCGTACCTCGCGCCTCGCACCTAGTGCCTCGCACCTAGTGCCTCGCACCTAGTGCCTAGTGCCTCGCACCTAGTGCCTCGCACCTAGTGCCTAGTGCCTCGCACCTAGTGCCTCGTACCTAGTGCCTAATACCTCGCACCTCGTGCCTCGTACCTAGTGCCTGGTACCTCGTGCCTCGTACCTAGTGCCTCGTACCTCGTACCTAGTGCCTGGTACCTAGTACCTAGTGCCTCGTACCTAGTGCCTAATACCTCGCACCTCGTGCCTCGTACCTAGTGCCTCGTACCTAGTGCCTAATACCTCGCACCTCGTGCCTCGTGCCTAATACCTCATACCTCGTGCCTCGTGCCTAGTGCCTCGTACCTCGTGCCTAGTGCCTCGTGCCTAGTACCTGGTGCCTCGTGCCTCGTGCCTAGTACCTAGTGCCTAGTGCCTAGTGCCTCGTGCCTAGTACCTTGTGAGAGTACCTCGTGCCTCATGCCTAGTACCTAGTGCCTAGTGCCTAGTGCCTCGTGCCTAGTACCTCGTGCCTAGTGCCTCGTGCCTAGTGCCTAGAACCTCGTACCTCGTACCTAGTATACGATGCCACAGCACCCAGACTCAAAGCTGCACCACTCTGCATGCAAGCACTGAAAATAATACACTCCGTTTTATCTTCATTCGAATTAAGACACTTTTAATACCAGTGATCACGAGTTTACTGCGACTGTCATTTGCTAATCATCTGCGTAGCAATGCAATGACAGGTTGTTCTTTCCTATAATAGCCCCTAAACGCAGCATATATAAAGAAAACAGTATAATAAAAAGGGATTTTATCACGAGCTGCAAGAATTAGTCGATTAGCTGATTAGACGATTGATTTATTAACTAGTCTGATAATCGGTTTGAGTCATTTTGGGTAAAAAAAACAGTGAAACTGGTGAAATGTCAGCTTGTTAAATGGGAAAATGTTGTAGTTTCGTCTCTCGTTGCTTTGACTTTAGGAAAAAGATTGCTTTTCCTGGTGAAAGTCTTGTGTTTTCTCCTTAACTTCTCCAGGACATGAACACCTGTTTCCTGGTGAAGTCTTGTGTTTTCTCCTTAACTTCTCCAGGACATGAACACCTGTTTCCTGGTGAAAGTCTTGTGTTTTCTCCTTAACTTCTCCAGGACATGAACACCTGTTTCCTGGTGAAAGTCTTGTGTTTTCTCCTTAACTTCTCCAGGACATAAACACTGCCCCCCCCCCCCCAGCCTGCTCTTCTCAATGCGCTGTGACACCAACTTGTTAAATTCCCAGAGTTTCACAGCTCTGTTTAACGAGCAGCTACACAAAATGGAGGGTTTTTACACCGTTTGTTTACACACTGTGTGTGTGTGTGTGTGTGTGTGTGTGTGTGTGTGTGTGTGTGTGTGTGTGTGTGTGTGTGTGTGTGTGTGTGTGTGTACCCTCCTTTGCTCCTCTAACTTTACTGTAAAGGCACACTACTGATATCGTCCTTTGTATTTTTGTACTAAGTATGTGTGCATAGGGCTGGGCAGTATACCGATATTATCTCGATATCATGATATGAGACTAGATATCGTCATATCATAACATGGCATAAGTGTCTTTTCCTGGTTTTAAAGGCTGCATTACAGTAAAGTGATGTCACTTCCTGTGTTACCAGACTGGTGTAGCTGGTCTAGTGTTACCCTCTATTACCATCTTAGTCGTTATATCCACATAACTGATGATTATTTATCAAAAATCTCACTGTGTCAATATTTTGTGAAAGCACCGATAGTCAACACTACAATATTGTGTCGATATTGAGGTATTTGGTCAAAAATATCGTGATATTTGATTTTCTCCACATGTGCCCAGCCCTATGTGTGCGTGCATATCATACAGTATGTCTGTGTATAAGCTATTGGACACCTTAACCCTCAAATACCTAATTAGCAGAAATGAGGAATTATTGAGACTAAAATTAAAGGAATGGATGTTGATGATAATCACAGACTGGAATATGTCAACTTTTACTCTCAATACTATTTCAAAAACACTTCAATTTGGTTTCAAATGCTATAAAATTGAATAAGACGCCCCAAAATTAATGAAAGTAGAGATTTGTACTTGGCAAAGAGCGTTGTGTGGAATCAATCATGTTATTTTGGGGAATTAAAAAGAACATTGATATAGGACAACGTGAGGACAACATGAGGACAACATGAGGACAACATGAAGACAACATGAGGACAACATGAAGACAACATGAGGACAACATGAGGGCAACATGAGGGCAACATGTGGACAACATGTGGACAACATGTGGGCAACATGTGGGCAACATGAGGGCAACATGAGGGCAACATGGGGACAACATGGGGACAACATGGGGACAACATGAGGACAACATGAGGGCAACATGAGGGCAACATGAGGGCAACATGAGGGCAACATGTGGACAACATGTGGACAACATGTGGACAACATGAGGGCAACATGTGGACAACATGAGGACAACATGTGGACAACATGTGGACAACATGAGGGCAACATGAGGGCAACATGAGGGCAACATGTGGACAACATGAGGGCAACATGTGGACAACATGAGGGCAACATGAGGGCAACATGAAATCCGCCTTCTTACAGAACATCAGTCTGTTGTTTTTCTTCTAAGTGGACTTGCTGCAGCACTATGCGTAGGGTGGGGCCTTCAGACAGGTCCCATACTGATACTGATACCGATACTGATACCGATACCGGGACTTCACACCAATACACTTCCACTGTTAAATTAAATGCAGTACAGAGGATGAGTAATGTCTCTGTCATCATGTCATCTGGTCAATGTATATGTCACCATAGTGTGTGGCTGTAGAGTTATAGTGAATGAATGCTGTGTGTGTCTGTGTGTGTCTGTGTGTGTGTCTGCGTGTGTGTGTGTCTGTGTGTGTCTGTGTGTGTGTGCGCGTGTCTGTGTGTGTGTGTGTGTCTCTGACCTGTACGACCCGGCGATGACCTCTTCACAGTCGATGATCATGAACTTCTCCAGGACCTGCCCGGTGAACTTCTTGCCGCTCTTGGTGCAGTACGTGTCCCCGCATGTGCTCCGAATACGCATGTTCTACACACACACACACACACACACACACACACACACACACACACACACACACACACACACACACACACACACACACACACACACACACACACACACACACACACACACACACACACACACACACACACACACACACACACACGCACACATGCACACACGCACACACACACATTTCACGGTTAGAAACGCAAACACACACACACCATTGCCTTCACCTCCATGCTTCTAAAGTCTTTTAAAAATACTGTTCAGCTTTTCCTTTTTGCATTATGACCTGTCATACTCTGTTTTATTGGCTTTTTGTGTGTGTGAGTGTGTGTCTGTGTGTGTGTGTCTGTGTCTGTGTGTGTGTGTGTGTGTCTCTCTGCGTGTGTGTGTGTGCGCCTGCTTATCTAAAGCACTTTGCATTGTCTTTGTGTCTGAATTGCGTAATATTTATAAAGTAAATGGCCCTCCCATTAATCTAACAACAGACTATCTACTGTTGCTAAAGCTAAAGGAGCTGCCTCCTCGTCACACACACACACACACACACACACACACACACAGTCACACACACACAGTCACACACACAGTCACACACACACACACAGTCACACACACACACAGTCACACACACACACACGCACAGTAACACACACACACACAGTCACACACACACTCACACACAGTCACACACAGTCACACACACACACACACACACACACACACACACAGTCACACACACACACAGTAACACAAACACACACACACAGTAACACACACACACAGTCACACAGTCACACACACGCACACACACACACACAGTCACACAGTCACAAAGTAACACATAGTCACACAGTCACACACACACAGTCACTCTCACACACACACACACACACACACAGTCACACAGTCACACACACACAGTCACACACACAGTCACACACACACAGTCACACACACACAGTCACACACACACACACACACACACAGTCACACAGTCACACACACACAGTCACACACACAGTCACACCCACACAGTCACACACACACAGTCACACACACAGTCACACACACAGTCACACACACACACACACACACAGTCACACAGTCACACACACACACACACACACACACACAGTCACACACGCACAGTTTTCTCATCCTTGAGAGAACAGCTGAGCATGTGAGAGTAAGAAGCTTAACAACCAATCAACATGGAAGGATTTGTTGTTGTTTTTGATATTAGAGGAAATTATTTAACGAGGTGAGACGTGAGCGTCCGATGCAAAAATACTTTAACGTGTTTTTATTAAAAGGACTTTAAGTTCGTATATATTTATACATTTTATTTATCAGAACTTTAATATATTTTGATGTTCTGTTGTGACAATAAAACAAATTATCATCATATTATTTTAGTGAGAACTCATAAATAACTACAAATAACTAACGTTAGTATGATTGTTGTTGTTGATATGATGAGTTAATAACTAACGTTGGGGAAATCTGCTCATGTTTGGTAACGTGTTTCTGGATTTATCTTTTATATTCAACCATAAAAAACCCGTTTTGGCCGACATTTTTGTCACTTTTCCCGACATTTTTGTCACTTTTTTGTCACTTTTTCTGACATTTTTGTCACTTTTCCGAAATTTTTGTCACTTTTTCCGACATTTTTGTCACTTTTCCGACATTTTTGTCACATTCTGACATTTTTGTCACTTTTTCCGACATTTTTGTCACATTTTCCGACATTTTTGTCACTTTTTCTGACATTTTTGTCACTTTTTCTGACATTTTTGTCACTTTTTTGTCACTTTTTCTGACATTTTTGTCACTTTTTCTGACATTTTTGTCACTTTTTCAATGTTGTGGATGCTTTTTTTGCTTTTTTTTTGCCAAAGTTTCTTGATATTTTTACTGTTGATATTTTCAGCGCTTATTTCGACTGGAAATGGGCCAAATTTGACGCAAGGACAACATGAGGGTTAAATATAAATATCGGCCGATATCTCTGCATATCAGATTTATTAAATAACCAAATATTCGTATCGCTGCCCGTTATCAGCCTCTGGGTCCAGATAACGTCGGTGGAATATCACACGCTGACACTTCTCTTCATATTTGCATGACGATGCAGGTGACTCATCCTGCTAACGTGTCCTCCGTGAAGGACACGGCTGTGGGGTGTGATGCTGTGAGAGCAGGCAGTCCTCAGGAGAAGACAAGGAGAGGACAAATAACAACGGGAGATGAGACAGAGACACTGAGAGAGACAGAGAGAGAGAGACAGAGACACTGAGAAAGACAGAGACAGAGAGACAGACGGAGACAGAGAGAGAGACACTGAGAGAGACAGAGAGACACTGAGAGAGACAGAGAGACACTGAGAGAGAGACACTGAGAGAGAGACACTGAGAGAGACAGAGAGAGAGACAGAGAGAGACAGAGAGAGAGACAGAGAGAGAGACAGAGAGAGAGACAGAGAGTGAGACAGAGACAGAGAGAGACAGAGAGAGAGAGACAGAGAGAGAGAGACAGAGAGAGACAGAGAGAGAGAGACAGAGAGAGACAGCGAGAGAGACAGAGAGAGAGACAGAGAGACAGAGAGAGACAGAGAGAGACAGAGAGAGAGACAGAGAGAGAGACAGAGAGAGAGAGAGAGACAGAGAGACAGAGAGAGAGACAGAGAGACAGAGAGAGAGACAGAGAGAGAGAGACAGAGAGAGAGACAGAGAGAGAGACAGAGACAGAGAGAGACAGAGAGAGACAGAGAGAGAGACAGAGAGAGAGACAGAGAGACAGAGAGACAGAGAGAGAGACAGAGAGAGAGACAGAGAGAGAGAGAGACAGAGACAGAGAGAGAGACAGAGAGAGAGAGAGAGAGACAGAGAGAGAGAGAGAGACACACATGGTTCTCTAACACTCCGGTGTGACTTCTGTGGCAATAAACTGATTCTCTGCCCCCAGGGGTTAAACTCTGTCTCTGTCCAACCCCCCCGTCCCCGTCCCCCCTCCGCTGAGACCTTATACAAATGAGCCCCCGTACTCACACTCATGTGCGAGCTCTGAATATCCAGCGTGGAGCACGTCTCCGTGAAGTGCTCGAGGTTTTTCTCGTCCAGCAGGATGTAGACGGGGACTTTGCGCTTGTTGGACGCCTCCATGAGGTCACACAGCAGGTCCACGTCTGTGAACACGTCCATCACCAGGGCGATCACCTGGAGCAGCAGGGAGACACAACAGAGACACGTTGGAGACACGCTAGAGAGACACGCTAGAGAGACATTAGAGACACGTTAGAGAGACAGACATGTTAGAGAGACATTAGAGACAGGTTAGAGAGACAGAGACATGTTAGAGAGACATTAGAGAGATGTTAGAGACACGCTAGAGAGACAGAGACATGTTAGGAAGACAGAAACATGTTAGAGATAGAGAGACATTAGAGACACTTTAGAGAGAAATGTTAGAAAGACATCAGAAACATGTTAGAGAGACAGAGACATGTTAAAGACATGTTACAGACATTAGAGATATGCTAGAGACATTAGAGACATGTTAGAGAGACATTAGAGACATGTTAGGGAGACAGAGACATGTAATAATTATTACATTATTGTCCAAGTGTCAATTATTTGTAATAATGGCGGATATTTGTCTAACCGCTAACGTTAGCTAACGTTAGCTAAGGTCCTGAGGCGTATGACTGCTGATAGTAATTATATAAGTGATTACTGGTTGGTGAATGAGTGTGTGTGCGCGTCTGTGTGTGTGTGTGTGCGCGTCTGTGTGTGTGTGTGTGCGCGTCTGTGTGTCCGTGTAAGTGTGTGTCTGTGTGTGTGTGTGTGCGTCTGTGTGTGTCCGTGTAAGTGTGTGTCTGTGTGTGTGTCTCTATGTGTATGTGTCTCTGTGTTTGTGTGTGTCTCTGTGTTTGTGTCTCTGTGTGTGTCTCTATGTTTGTGTGTCTGTCTGTGTGTGTGTGTCTGTATGTCTCTGTGGTTGTGTGTCTGTCTGTGTGTGTGTGTGGTTGTGTGTGTCTGTATGTGTGTGTGTGTTGTTGGCACATGACCCTTTACATGTTCATAGTTCACAGTAAGAAAAACTGTTGTATGATAATAAAAAGGCGTCGTTTACTACATAGGTTGTGTGTTTGAGAAGAAAATGAACAGGCCCTCCATATGGTGAGTGTTACACAACACACACACACACACACACACACACACACACACACACACACAGACATGTCCTGACAGGTTCATGCTCACAGGCATGTGCACGTGTGTGTACATGAATAACACATTCTTATTGTAGGAGTCTGGATTTTAGTTGGAAAAGTAATTTTTGCATTTTTATTATTTTTACTGAAGAAAAAATATGCTCCATCACGTCTGGAGACTGTGGCGGTCGGCCGTGGCATAACCCTCTATGACATCATAAGGGGAAGAATCCAGATCGGCCCACCTGAGCTTTCATTTTCTCAAAGGCATCAGAGCAGGATCCCCAGGGCTCGGTTTACACCTATCACCATTTCTAGCCACTGGGGGGCCATAGGCAGGCTGGGGGCATACGGACAACGGATGAAAAATAGCCTTTTGGCTAATTCTGGTGCATTTACAGCATTTAATGTTAATTAATGTACATTGTCCCTGTCAAATAAATTAATAAAATAAAATATTAATGTTAAAATCCCTCATGAAGAGACATTTTCACGCCATGGGCCCTTTAAAATAACTTCGTCTCCTTCACTGCTGTTGGAGCCTGATTAAATGTTACGGAGGTCAAAGCTCCTTCCTGTTCTGATCTAACAAACACACACACACACACACACACACACACACACACACACACACACACACACACACACACACACACACACACACACACACACACACACACACACACACACACACACACACACACACACACACACACACACACACACACACACACACACACACACACACACACACACACACACACACACACACACACACACACACACACACACACACACACACACACACACACACACACACACACACACACACACACACACCTGTCGTGTCAAGAGCAGTTTCTCCAACTTGTTGTATTTCTACATTTTTCTGACTGTTGTGTGCAGCGTCTGAACCGGTTCAAACCGCCCGGCTACAACCGGTTTCATCATGAGTATTAAACCATATCTCAGATTATATATATATATATATATATATATATATTTATATATATATATATATATATATAAATAAATATATATAGAGCAGGAGGAAGTGTTTGTGGAGAAGTGACTCACGCAGCATGTGATTGACAATAAAACCAACAGCTCTTATTTAGCTGTCACGTGCTGCGTTCAGGGACCAGGAGACAGCTCAGGAACATTAGATATGAACGGCTGGATGTTACAGAACAGGGGCGACCCATCCTGGCTTTTAAGATTATTAAAACCAGTATTTAAGATTATTATATTGATTATTAGTAGATAAATAGAGCCCGACTGATATATCAGCTGGGCCGATATTATTATATTAGGCATTTCCCAAACTATCTGTATTTGTAATGGCCGATATTCTAATGACAAATAATTCTGATTAAATTAAATTATAAATATATATAATATATATATAATAAAATATATATATTATATATAAAATATATAATTATTAAATTATAATTCAAAAATAAAATAACTTTTTATAAATATTATTTTTGGGATTATATAATTAAATATATTTTTCATTATTTATTTATTTTATTTTTTGTTAAAAGGACTTTAAGTTTCATATCTTAAGTTTGTATTTTTATATATTTTATTTATCAGAATTTTGATATATTTTGATGTTCTGTTGAAGACAATAAAAGAATTTTTTATCATATTATTTCAATGAGAACTCATAAATAACTACAAATAACTAACGTTAGGGAAATCTGTGTTTTGTTACGCGTTTCTGGATTTTTAAAACAATATATTGTATATTAAGCAATAAATTATACATTTTCTGTTGATGGGTTCTGGTTTGTAGAAGAGTTAAATTAAGGTTGTTAAATTGTCTTTATATAGGTTTACATCTGGGCCCCCCAAAACGTACTGTGGCCCCTCTAGAGGCTTGGTGGCCCCAGGGGCCGATGCCCCCGTTAGCTTGTAGCTAAGCTAGCAGTCATTTCAAAAACATAGCTATTTATGGTTGTTTGGTTGCTAACGTTAGCTTGAAACTCAAATCATGGACAACACCCCCTGCACGACACTGGGGGCCCTGAGCAGCTCCTCCAGCAGCAGACTGATACACCCCTTAGCTTGTAGCTAAGCTAGCAGTCATTTCAAAAACGTAGCTATCTATGGTTGTTTGGTTGCTAACGTTAGCTTGAAACTCAAATCATGGACAACACTCCCTGCACGACACTGGGGGTCCTTGAGCAGCTCCTTCAGCAGCAGACTGATACCCCCCCCCTCCGGTGTACTCTACAACACCTGCACCACCTGATGATGTTGTAGTTTCTCTTCCTGCTCCACCCATATCTCTATTATCTGTATTCATATTTCTTCCATTACAACTACTGACTTTTTCAATATTATTTATGGTCACAGGTAAATAGAACTTATATTAAAGTTACCTACTTTTGCTATATTATTTAATTACATATTCAATTTAATTTTAACGTCACTCACTTACACTGCAATATTGTTTCTGGTACCATGGCAACCGCACTTTACGACACCTTCATTTAACCCCTTACATTCAGCCTGCTGCTCATTGGCTGTTGTGTGTTTGTTGGTTTCGCTTTTATTGTAGAAAATGCTGCTGTAAGGGAGGGAATTCCCCCGCTGTGGGATGAATGAAGTATTATCTAATCTACCTTTGTTGTGTTTGATGCTAACTTGAAGCTAAGCTAGCAGTGAACCTGTGTTGACGTTCCAGAAGTCTCTCGTTAGCATCTTGTATGCTAACTGCTAACATGCATGACTCAAATCTGCACTGTCCTCACATCGGGGAGTGACAGCGTCTATCTCTGAACTACAAAGAGACACAGGATGCATTCTGGGTGTGTTACTTGTATAACACCTATAAATGGGGTGGGGGGGTCACATGTCTGTGCCCAGGTGACAGGATCATAGAGCCGGTGATTAGAGAGGGAAACCTGCCCGATCCGTGACCCGAGGTCAGCTGCTAAAAGAGAGGCAGAGTGAGCCGTCTGCCTCGTGCTCAGAGATAAGAGCTGGGGGAGGAGGGGGCCGCAGGCTGCTGCTGCATTTGTTTGTAAGCAAACCAGGTGGAAAGCTCTGTGGGGAGAGAGGAGCAGTCAGGTGGAACGGAGAAAACAACCCGACTGACAGCAGCCTAACCAGTCCTGTACCCAGGTGTGTGTGTGTGTGTGTGTGTGTGTGTGTGTGTGTGTGTGTGTGTGTGTGTGCGTGTGCGTGTGTGTGTGTGTGTGTGTGTGCGTGTGTGTGTGTGTGTCTTGCAATAGCTCAGTTGGGTTGGGAACTGGAGGGTCGCCGGTTCAAGTCCCTGTTCGGACCCAAGTATGGTGGTGGACTGGTAGCTGTCCACCTCCTGGGCACTGCCAAGGTGCTCTTGAGCAAGACACCCCCTCAGCCGCTCAGAGCTGGCAGCCCCCACACACACTCTGACACCTCTCCATCAGTGCATGTATAGGAACCTGAGCATGTGTGTGTAGTTCAGGCCTGTGTGAAATAACAACAGAGGGTACATTGTAATTTCCCATCAATACTGATAGATAGATAGATAGATAGATAGATAGATAGATAGATAGATAGATAGATAGATAGATAGATAGATAGATAGATAGATAGATAGATAGATAGAGACATAGATAGATAGATAGATAGATAGATAGATAGATAGATAGATAGATAGATAGATAGATAGATAGATAGATAGATAGATAGATAGATAGAGTTGAGTATGGAAGCATACTTGGCCAATAACAGTGATTCTGACGCGGTTTTCATCAGCTACACATGAACTCTCGTTTTTATGTATCTGCTCTTAAATATAAGACACTTCCTGAACGAGTCTGAACACAACAAACACCGCGGACCGGGTCCAACAGTCTCATCCTAACCCCCCCCGGTGTCTTCAGGTCTGATCTGACCCCCTTTAAAAAGGTCTCTCTATCAGAAATGTGGGTTTCTTTCCCACTAATGGTCCATAAAGCAGCGAGGACGGTTCCCAGCAACGCTCCTCACACGGTGCATTCATCATCAGTCAACTGATCTGGATTTGGGGGTTTTGGTCCATTTTAGAACATTTGGAGAAAAAAACACTTTGTAAAATAACTTAAAAAAGTGTTAAAAAAAAGAGAAAATATTAATAAAAGTGACTAAAATGTAAAAAAAAAGAAAGAAAAAAGTTTTACAAATTTTGGGAAAAAGCCACAAAAATTTCAAAATTGTCAAAAGAGATGAAAATAAATAAATAAATAAATAATGTGTTTTGGCGGAAGACAACACGAGGGTTAATTAATGGAAGGAGCTGTACTCGTTAGGTTTGGTCCAATCAGTGTTGACCTGCTGAGATGTCAGCTGATCAATTATTCTCTTAATTATTCTGTTAATTATTCTGGTAATTATTCTGTTAATTATTCTGTTAATTATTCTGGTAATTATTCTCTTAATTATTCTGGTAATTATTCTCTTAATTATTCTGTTAATTATTCTGGTAATTATTCTGTTAATTATTCTGTTAATTATTCTGGTAATTATTCTCTTAATTATTCTATTAATTGATAATTGTCTTTGAGTCTTTTAACTTCTCTGATTCTATTTTGGTTCTCTGTGACGGAAACGGGCCGGAAAATTAAAGCTCGTGGAGCATTTTCTACACACACACACACACACACACACACACACACACACACACACACACACACACACAGAGAGAGAGAGACACACACACACACACACAGAGACACACACACACACACACACACACACACACACACACACACACACACACACAGAGAGAGAGAGACACACACACACACACACACACACACACACACACACACACACACACACACACAGAGAGAGAGAGACAGAGACACACACACACACACACACACACACAGAGAGAGAGACACACACACACACACACACACACACACACACACACACACACACACACACACACACACAGAGAGCGAGACACAGATATATAGATATTGGGTCGCTATAATGAATTAGACCGCCCCCATTACTAGTATTAAATCATCTCAAAACATATTTGTTCTCAGTGTCCTTCGGTTGTTTTTTAGCATTTTAATAACATATTGTTCTGTATTCTCGCGCTTTTCTTGCTATTTTATTTTTATTTGTGTTATTTTAGGACTCCGTTGGCTTTGACTTTGGTTGTTTTTAACCCGTTTTTGTTGTTTTTAACCCGTTTTTGTCCCTTTTTTCAACCCTTTCTGACAGGTGCTTCTTACCTTTTTGGCTTTGTTGATCAGGGACCGGATGAGGTCTTTGACGTTGTGAGACTTGTCCCTCTGGAAGTAGATCTGCGTCTCCGACGGTCCGTACCTCGCCGGGGTCTCCGGCCACCCGAGCTCCAGCATCGGCGGCTCCTCGTCGGACATCATCGGGAAGTAAGTCCCGGACGTGAGCTCGGAAACGGCGTCCACGTCCCCGAAGTCCCGGTCGTTGGACCCGGACCCGTTGCTCTGGGATTCGCATGTTTTGGCCGCGTGCTGGGTGACGTAGCGGATCTCCAGCGGGGACAAAAAGTTGAGTTCCCGCTCCTCCGTCAGGACCCTGCGGTACTCCTTCTCCCCGTGCTCCAGGAGCGCGTCCGTCGCCAGACGCGCGGCCTCGTTGTGGCTCAGCTCCAGCGTGGAGACCTGTCTCCAGGGGTTCTTCACCTCCTCCAGCCGGGAGGCGAGCTTCCCCAGCGGCTTCCTGCCGGACGGCGCCGGCCTCAGCCCCTCCGAGTTGCTCATGGTTCAGGGGCTTTATTTAACTCTTTATAATAATAATAAAAACTAACAGTCCTCTCGTGAAAAAATCACTAAATTACCCAAAATATGTCTCTACTGGAGCTTAGTGGGGTTGTAGAAACATTGCAAAGAATAAGGTTTAACATTAGAGTTCAATATTCCCACTGCACGTAAACACCACACACGGCTGCACCGTAGTGACACCTTAGATTCATGTTTTAATGCTCTTAAGTCACTTTAACTCACCACCGAGGCTCGCGCGCATCTCTAAAGTCCTTGTTAGAGTGATATTTCAGTTTTTTGTTGTCATCCGGGTTATAATCTCGGTAATAATCCCAAGTTTCCTCTCCGTCCGAGGCGGTGAAATGGTCCTCGCGACTCTAATTCCCCGTCGGGTCGGACAGGATGTGCAGAGACTCAGTGTGTGTGTGTCTGTGTAAGTGTGTGTGTGTGTGTGTGTGTAAGGTGTGTAAGGTGTGTGTGTGTCTGTGTGTGTGTAAGGTGTGTGTTCTCTGCTCACCTGTTGCTAGCCTACCTGTCCTGTCATTGGTCTCCAACGACGGGCTCCTCCTCCCTCCCTCCTCCTCTTCCTCCTTTAATCTCTCCGTTGTCAAGCCAACCAGTTCGCAACAGATACGCTACTTCCGGTTAGAAATTTCAAAATAAAGAGCCCATTAACGCGTCTTTTCTTCCCGTCGACCATGCGTCTTTTTGAGCCAGCGAGCTTCCGGTTCCCAACCCAACCGAATTTGAGAGATTAATGATTTGATTGTTGATATTATAACGTATTAGTTGTCAATTAGTACAATTTCATTTCATTTTGCTAGTTAGCATAGCAAGCTAATCGGAAGGTCTAATTATAGCCATTAAATAGGATTAAAAACGTTAAGTATGTACACTAAATGTCTAGATTCATTTTACATTGATCTACAAGTAAAGACACAATAAATGGTTTGGGGGGGCTAAATATGTTTTTTTTAAATGCCTTTTTTCCAAAGGTGGGCTTAAGTGAGCTAAAAAGCAGCTGACGCGGCAACTTTGAATGAAAATACTGTGATAATTCAGTTTTCACCAGAAGAAGAACTACGAGTTCCTGGAGCAATGTGTGTTGCTTTCAGTCTCTCTCTTGTTGTCCCTGCTCTATTCACGTGTGAAATGGACCCCAATCCCCCACCCACCCACCCCCGAGACTCCTCCCGCAGGTAGCATGTTACATGTATAGAGTACAACCCCAATTCAATTCAGCTGAAAGCTCTGGACTCCTTCCTTCTACCTCATGAATAATAAAGATCCCATATTATAATGTAGAGAGTCGGGTCGGGACCGCATACAGACCAGGGTCTGGTGGTAGACTGGTAGCTGGAGAGGTGCTAGTTCAGCTCCTGGGCACTGCCAGGATGCTCTTGAGCAAGGCACCAAACCCCCAACTGCCTTTCCGTGGGCAGCCCCCCCCCATGAGGACAACATGAAGACAACATGAGGACAACATGAGGACAACATGAAGACAACATGAGGACAACATGACGACAACATGAGGGCAACATGAGGACAACATGAGGACAACATGAAGACAACATGGGGACAACATGAAGACAACATGAGGACAACATGAGGACAACATGAGGACAACATGAAGACAACATGAGGACAACATGAGGACAACATGAGGGCAACATGAGGACAACATGAAGACAACATGGGGACAACATGAAGACAACATGAGGACAACATGAAGACAACATGAGGACAACATGAGGACAACATGAGGACAACATGAAGACAACATGAGGACAACATGAAGACAACATGAGGACAACATGAGGACAACATGAAGACAACATGGGGACAACATGAAGACAACATGAGGACAACATGAGGACAACATGGGGACAACATGAAGACAACATGAAGACAACATGAGGACAACATGAAGGCAACATGAAGACAACATGAGGACAACATGAGGACAACATGACGACAACATGAAGACAACATGAGGGCAACATGAAGACAACATGAAGGCAACATGAAGACAACATGAGGACAACATGAGGACAACATGAAGACAACAGGAGGACAACATGAAGGCAACATGAAGACAACATGAGGACAACATGAAGGCAACATGAAGGCAACATGAAGACAACATGAGGACAACATGAGGACAACATGAAGACAACATGAGGACAACATGAAGGCAACATGAAGACAGCATGAGGACAACATGAAGACAACATGAGGACAACATGAAGACAACATGAAGGCAACATGAAGACAACATGAGGACAACATGAGGACAACATGAAGACAACATGAGGACAACATGAAGGCAACATGAAGGCAACATGAAGACAACATGAAGACAACATGAGGACAACATGAAGACAACATGAAGACAACATGAAGGCAACATGAAGACAACATGAGGACAACATGAGGACAACATGAAGACAACATGAGGACAACATGAAGGCAACATGAAGGCAACATGAAGACAACATGAGGACAACATGAGGACAACATGAAGACAACATGAGGACAACATGAAGGCAACATGAAGACAACATGAGGACAACATGAGGACAACATGACGACAACATGAAGACAACATGAGGACAACATGAAGACAACAGGAGGACAACATGAGGACAACATGAAGACAACATGAAGACAACATGAAGGCAACATGAAGACAACATGAGGACAACATGAGGACAACATGAAGACAACATGAGGACAACATGAAGGCAACATGAAGGCAACATGAAGACAACATGAGGACAACATGAGGACAACATGAAGACAACATGAGGACAACATGAAGGCAACATGAAGACAACATGAGGACAACATGAGGACAACATGACGACAACATGAAGACAACATGAGGACAACATGAAGACAACAGGAGGACAACATGAGGACAACATGACGACAACATGAAGACAACATGAGGACAACATGAAGACAACAGGAGGACAACATGAAGGCAACATGAAGACAACATGAGGACAACATGAAGGCAACATGAAGGCAACATGAAGACAACATGAGGACAACATGAGGACAACATGAAGACAACATGAGGACAACATGAAGGCAACATGAGGACAACATGAGGACAACATGAAGACAACATGAGGACAACATGAAGGCAACATGAGGACAACATGAGGACAATATGAGGACTTTGTGCATGTCTCTGGAAAGACTGAAGGGTTAGCGTACCGTGTGAGCTGTGAGGTTCCTGCATGGAGGTCAGAAGAACAGAGGACATCTTGATGAGGAGAAGTCATCTTCTCGGCCTCTGGTCTCCCGGGCAACAAGAGGAAATTAATATCTGAAGGCTGCAGGTCTCTGATCTGGTCTGTCCTACATGCAGGTCTCTGATCTGGTCTGTCCTACATGCAGGTCTCTGATCTGGTCTGTCCTACATGCAGGTCTCTGATCTGGTCTGTCCTACATGCTGTTCTGGGTTAATGTGGAGCGCCGGGGTCAAAAGGTCACAGTCTCCTCACAATTAGTTCTCCTACTTTACTGTATGGAGAGAGATAGATAGATAGATGGATGGATGGATGGATAGATGGATGGATGGATAGATAGATAGATAGATAGATAGATAGATAGATAGATAGATAGATAGATAGATAGATAGATAGATAGATAGATAGATAGATAGATAGATGGATAGATAGGCCTTTGTATGATCATTGTACCTCATGAAATTGTATTTTAATGTACAATGATGACATGTGAAATAAACAAATACTTAAAAATGAAAAAAATCGAAAATAAAATAAAAATAAAATAAAATAATACAAAAATTAAAATAATTAAAAAAATAAAATATTAAAATAAAAATGCACGTGTGAAATGAAAAATATATTAATATATTATTATTTTTTCAAATAATTAAATATAAAAACAAAATGTAATTTTTTTTTTTTAAATTAATCTCAAAGGGAGACGCCAGCCCTGCCCCCCCCCCCCACACCCCCAGAAACCCATTCCAGCTGCTGGTACCCTGTCTAACTAAGTATATTTACATTAAAAACAGGTTTCACGTGTGAAAGTGGAAGAGTTCATATTTTTGCATGACTTAATATTTACCCAACAGGGTGAGGTGTGAACGCCTGAGGGGGGGGTGGGGGGGTGGGGGGGGGTGCAGTCACGAGGCAGAGCTGCCAGACTGGCCCCTCCAGCTGCGTTAACTCCTTCCACACCGTCTTCATATCTGCAGGATGAGTCACACGCGTCAACAGGTGGAAACGTGGCGTTCCCTTCACACCAGAGCAGCCATTTTCCCCCGTTGCCATGGGAACGGTATGCAGTGACGTAGTTAACGAGACAAACGCGGTCTTCTCTCCTTTTCATCGTACTGCAGTTTTTGCACGTTCGTCGCATAAAATGACATTAATGTCAAATATTTTTAGCTTTGTTTTTAACTTTTTCTTCCGTTTTTTTGTCCCTTTATTCAACACTTTTGACTGAATGTTTGTCACTTTTTTTGGGGGAACAAATTATAGAAGAACATTGAAAAAAATGGAGAAAATGTCCAAAAAAAGATTTATGAAAGTGGAAAAGACGGACAAAAAAACGCAAAAAAACAGACAAAACGTGGGGACAACATGAGGACAACATGAGGACAACATGAGGACAACATGAGGGCAACGTGGGGGCAACATGAGGGCAACATGAGGACAACATGAGGACAACATGAGGACAACATGAGGGCAACATGGGGACAACATGAGGGCAACATGAGGACAACATGAGGGCAACATGAGGGCAACATGAGGACAACATGGGGGCAACATGGGGGCAACGTGGGGACAACATGAGGGCAACATGAGGACAACATGAGGACAACATGAGGGCAACGTGGGGGCAACGTGGGGACAACATGAGGGCAACATGAGGGCAACATGAGGACAACATGAGGACAACATGAGGGCAACATGAGGGCAACATGAAGACAACATGAGGGCAACATGAGGGCAACATGAGGGCAACATGAGGACAACATGAAGACAACATGAGGACAATGTGGGGGCAACGGGTCAATTTGACCCAAGGACAACATGAAGGTTAAGCTGTGAACCATGATTTGGTTCTACAGTGTACAGGGTGACAAAAAGGAAATCTGGAATCCGTGAATCAAGACCGAAGGCGAGTGTCTGAAATACCTTCATCAGGGCACGGTGTTGGCAGCGTTGATGCATTGTTACCCCCATAGAAATGCAGGGAGTGCACATCAGTCGGTTAAGATGTCGACGGACGTCTTGAGGAACCTGCTTCTCCTTTGTTGTTTCCTGCAGCTGTCACGCCTGCTCTTCATATAATCAGCTCGGTCGCAGTATTCCCGTAAAGGACTAGTACAACTGGTACAAGAAAACAGAAAGAGAAAACTGTCAATAAAAGTTAAAAAAATGTGAACAAATGTTAATAAAAGTGACTAAAATGTGAACAAATGTCAAATAAAGTGACAAAAATGTAAAAAAAATGTCGAATAAATTGACAAAAATGTAAAACAAATGTCAATAAAAGTGACAAAAATATAAAAAATGTCAAATAAAGTGACAAAAATGTGAACAAATGTCATTAAAAGTGACTAAAATGTGAACAAATGTCAAATAAAGTGACAAAAATGTGAACAAATGTCAAATAAAGTGACAAAAATGTGAACAAATGTCAAATAAAGTGACAAAAATGTGAACAAATGTCAAAGTGACAAAAATGTGAACAAATGTCAAAGTGACAAAAATGTAAAACAAATGTCAATAAAAGTGACAAAAATGTAAAAAATGTCAAATAAATTGACAAAAATGTAAAACAAATGTCAATAAAAGTGACAAAAATGTAAAAAATGTCAAATAAAGTGACTAAAATGTGAACAAATGTCATTAAAAGTGACTAAAATGTGAACAAATGTCAATAAAAGTGACAAAAATGTAAAAAATGTCAAATAAAGTGACTAAAATGTGAACAAATGTCAAATAAAGTGACAAAAATGTGAACAAATGTCAAATAAAGTGACAAAAATGTGAACAAATGTCATTAAAAGTGACTAAAATGTGAACAAATGTCTAATAAAGTGACAAAAATGTAAAAAATGTCAAATAAAGTGACAAAAAAAATGTGAACAAATGTCAAATAAAGTGACAAAATGTAAAAGAAATGTCAATAAAAGTGACAAAAATGTAAAAATGTCAAATAAAGTGACTAAAATGTGAACAAGTGTCAAATAAAAGTGACAAAAATGTAAAAAATGTCAAATAAAGTGACAAAAATGTAAACAAATGTCAAATAAAATGACAAAAATGTGAACAAATGTCAAATAAAATGACAAAAATGTCAAAGAATTTCAAATACAGTGACAAAAATGTAAAAGATTTCAATAAAAGTCACAAAAAGTGAACAAATGTCAATAAAAGTGACAAATATGTGAACAATTGTCAATAAAAGTGACAAAAATGTCAAAAGAATTCAAATAAAGTGACAAAAATGTAAAAAATTTCAATAAAAGTCACAAAAAGTGAACAAATGTCATTAAAAGTGACAAAAATGTCAATAAATTTCAAATAAAGTGACAAAAAAGTGAACAAATGTCTGAATGAAATACTACACTTGAAATACTATTGTTTGGTCTTGAAATACTAATTTTTGACCAAGAAATTGTTTTTACTATATTCATTTTTTTTTTTTTGGCCTCTAATTTGTATTTTGTGGCCACAAAATACTATTTTTTAGTATTGAAATACTATTTTTTGGTCTCTAAATACTATTTTTTGAATTTGAAATATTATTTTTTGGTTTTGAAATTTATTTAAAATATTTCAAGGTCACAAAATATTTTATTTTTCAGATGTCATGTCTGGGGCTCCGTAGTTGAGAAAGTCAGAAAAAGTGTCCTGGAGAAGTTAAGGAGAAAACACAAGACTTTCACCAGGAAACAGGTGTTCATGTCCTGGAGAAGTTAAGGAGAAAACACAAGACTTTCACCAGGAAACAGGTGCTCATGTCCTGGAGAAGTTAAGGAGAAAACACAAGACTTTCACCAGGAAACAGGTGTTCATGTCCTGGAGAAGTTAAGGAGAAAACACAAGACTTTCACCAGGAAACAGGTGTTCATGTCCTGGAGAAGTTAAGGAGAAAACACAAGACTTTCACCAGGAAACAGGTGTTCATGTCCTGGAGAAGTTAAGGAGAAAACACAAGACTTTCTCCAGGAAACAGGTGTTCATGTCCTGGAGAAGTTAAGGAGAAAACACAAGACTTTCACCAGGAAACAGGTGTTCATGTCCTGGAGAAGTTAAGGAGAAAACACAAGACTTTCACCAGGAAACAGGTCTTCATGTCCTGGAGAAGTTAAGGAGAAAACACAAGACTTTCACCAGGAAACAGGTGTTCATGTCCTGGAGAAGTTAAGGAGAAAACACAAGACTTTCACAAGGAAACAGGTGTTCATGTCCTGGAGAAGTTAAGGAGAAAACACAAGACTTTCACCAGGAAACAGGTGTTCATGTCCTGGAGAAGTTAAGGAGAAAACACAAGACTTTCACCAGGAAACAGGTGTACATGTCCTGGAGAAGTTAAGGAGAAAACACAAGACTTTCACCAGGAAACAGGTGTTCATGTCCTGGAGAAGTTAAGGAGAAAACACAAGACTTTTACCAGGAAACAGGTCTTCATGTCCTGGAGAAGTTAAGGAGAAAACACAAGACTTTCACCAGGAAACAGGTGTTCATGTCCTGGAGAAGTTAAGGAGAAAACACAAGACTTTCACCAGGAAACAGGTGTTCATGTCCTGGAGAAGTTAAGGAGAAAACACAAGACTTTCACCAGGAAACAGGTGTTCATGTCCTGGAGAAGATAAGGAGAAAACACAAGACTTTCACCAGGAAACAGGTGTTCATGTCCTGGAGAAGTTAAGGAGAAAACACAAGACTTTCACCAGGAAACAGGTGTTCACGTCCTGGAGAAGTTAAGGAGAAAACACAAGACTTTCTCCAGGAAACAGGTGTTCACGTCCTGGAGAAGTTAAGGAGAAAACACAAGACTTTCACCAGGAAACAGGTGTTCATGTCCTGGAGAAGTTAAGGAGAAAACACAAGACTTTCACCAGGAAACAGGTGTTCATGTCCTGGAGAAGTTAAGGAGAAAACACAAGACTTTCTCCAGGAAACAGGTGTTCACGTCCTGGAGAAGTTAAGGAGAAAACACAAGACTTTCACCAGGAAACAGGTGTTCACGTCCTGGAGAAGTTAAGGAGAAAACACAAGACTTTCACCAGGAAACAGGTGTTCACGTCCTGGAGAAGTTAAGGAGAAAACACAAGACTTTCACCAGGAAACAGGTGTTCACGTCCTGGTAGTTTAAGGGGGGGGGGCACACATGGCAGGTGGTTTGGAAACCAATTAAATGTTAAAATACCAACTGTCATCACATATCTCTCTCTCTCTCTCTCTCTCTCCTTCCCTCCCTCTCTCCCTCTCTCCCTCCATGTGTGAATCTTTTGACGCGTCATCACACATCTGAAGCCTTAAGTGTCTCAGACGTGTCTTTAACACCGTGAATAACGGCTGCTGAATCGGACAAGCAGCTGCATGCAGACCTGTCAGAGAGGATGTGTGTGTGTGTGTGTGTGTGTGTGTGTGTGTGTGTGTGTGTGTGTGTGTGTGTGTGTGTGTGTGTGTGTGTGTGTGTGTGTGTGTGTGTGACGACAATATTGACAGTGGAGAAGCATTCTTCTCTCTCTATATTATTAGAGATTATTAGTATTAGGGACCACTAAGGTCTATATAAAGAGACTTCAGATACAGTATTAGGGACCACTAAGGTCTATATAAAGAGACTTCAGATCCAGTATTAGGGACCACTAAGGTCTATATAAAGAGACTTCAGATACAGTATTAGGGACCACTAAGGTCTATATAAAGAGACTTCAGATACAGTATTAGGGACCACTAAGGTCTATATAAAGAGACTTCAGATCCAGTATTAGGGACCACTAAGGTCTATATAAAGAGACTTCAGATACAGTATTAGGGACCACTAAGGTCTATATAAAGAGACTTCAGATACAGTATTAGGGACCACTAAGGTCTATATAAAGAGACTTCAGATACAGTATTAGGGACCACTAAGGTCTATATAAAGAGACTTCAGATACAGTATGAGGGACCACTAAGGTCTATATAAAGAGACTTCAGATACAGTATTAGGGACCACTAAGGTCTATATAAAGAGACTTCAGATACAGTATTAGGGACCACTAAGGTCTATTTAAAGAGACTTCAGATACAGTATTAGGGACCACTAAGGTCTATATAAAGAGACTTCAGATACAATATTAGGGACCACTAAGGTCTATATAAAGAGACTTCAGATACAGTATTAGGGGACCACTAAGGTCTATATAAAGAGACTTCAGATACAGTATTAGGGACCACTAAGGTCTATATAAAGAGACTTCAGATACAGTATTAGGGACCACTAAGGTCTATATAAAGAGACTTCAGATCCAGTATTAGGGACCACTAAGGTCTATATAAAGAGACTTCAGATACAGTATTAGGGACCACTAAGGTCTATATAAAGAGACTTCAGATACAGTATTAGGGACCACTAAGGTCTATATAAAGAGACTTCAGATCCAGTATTAGGGACCACTAAGGTCTATATAAAGAGACTTCAGATACAGTATTAGGGACCACTAAGGTCTATATAAAGAGACTTCAGATACAGTATTAGGGACCACTAAGGTCTATATAAAGAGACTTCAGATCCAGTATTAGGGGACCACTAAGGTCTATATAAAGAGACTTCAGATACAGTATGAGGGACCACTAAGGTCTATATAAAGAGACTTCAGATACAGTATTAGGGACCACTAAGGTCTATATAAAGAGACTTCAGATACAGTATTAGGGACCACTAAGGTCTATTTAAAGAGACTTCAGATACAGTATTAGGGACCACTAAGGTCTATATAAAGAGACTTCAGATACAATATTAGGGACCACTAAGGTCTATATAAAGAGACTTCAGATACAGTATTAGGGACCACTAAGGTCTATATAAAGAGACTTCAGATACAGTATTAGGGACCACTAAGGTCTATATAAAAGAGACTTCAGATACAGTATTAGGGACCACTAAGGTCTATATAAAGAGACTTCAGATACAGTATTAGGGACCACTAAGGTCTATATAAAGAGACTTCAGATACAGTATTAGGGACCACTAAGGTCTATATAAAGAGACTTCAGATACAGTATTAGGGACCACTAAGGTCTATATAAAGAGACTTCAGATACAGTATTAGGGACCACCAAGGTCTATATAAAAGAGACTTCAGATACAGTATTAGGGACCACTAAGGTCTATATAAAGAGACTTCACAATAGTCACAATAATTAATAATTTCTGCTTTTTTAACTCTAATATCAGGTATAATTCTATATAAATGAGGGTTAATATTAGATATAATTCTATATAAATGAGGGTTAATATTAGGTATAATTCTATATAAATGAGGGTTAATATCAGGTATAATTCTATATAAATGAGGGTTAATATCAGGTATAATTCTATATAAATGAGGGTTAATATGAGGTATAATTCTATATAAATGAGGGTTAATATCAGGTATAATTCTATATAAATGAGGATTAATATCAGGTATAATTCTATATAAATGAGGGTTAATATTAGATATAATTCTATATAAATGAGGGTTAATATTAGGTATAATTCTATATAAATGAGGGTTAATATCAGGTATAATTCTATATAAATGAGGGTTAATATTAGGTATAATTCTATATAAATGAGGGTTAATATCAGGTATAATTCTATATAAATGAGGGTTAATATCAGGTATAATTCTATATAAATGAGGGTTAATATTAGATATAATTCTATATAAATGAGGGTTAATATTAGGTATAATTCTATATAAATGAGGGTTAATATCAGGTATAATTCTATATAAATGAGGGTTAATATCAGGTATAATACTATATAAATGAGGGTTAATATCAGGTATAATTCTATATAAATGAGGGTTAATATCAGGTATAATTCTATATAAATGAGGGTTAATATTAGGTATAATTCTATATAAATGAGGGTTAATATTAGGTATAATTCTATATAAATGAGGGTTAATATTAGGTATAATTCTATATAAATGAGGGTTATTGACCATGAATTCCTGAAAATATAAAACTAATAAGATGGAGGTCTTGGAGACTAAAGAAAAGTCTGAAAAAGGGACGAAAATGTCAAATTTTTGTGCCCTTTTGAGTCCAAAATAAATCATAATTTGAACTAGATAAGATAAAATACACAAAGAGAGAAGTGTGTCGTCCCTGCTGCAGGAGTCTGGATCCAGCAGGTTCAAATCCTAAACTCAGTCTTCGCCCGAAGATCAGATCAGGTCTCTGCTGTCCGAGAGACTCCTTCATGTGTGTGTGTAGATGTCTGTGTGTGTGTGTGTGTGTGTGTGTGTGTGGGTGTGTTTGTGTGTGTGTGTAGATGTCTGTGTGTGTGTGTAGATGTCTGTGTGTGTGTGTGTGTGTGTGTGCGTGTGTGCAGATGTCTGTCTGTGTGTGTGTGTGTGTGTGTGTAGATGTCTGTGTGTGTGTGTGTGTGTGTGTGTGTGTGTGTGTGTGTGTGTGTCTGTGTGTGTCTGTGTGTGTGTCTGTGTGTGTCTGTGTGTGTGTGTCTGTGTGTGTGTCTGTGTGTGTGTGTGTGTGTGTAGATGTCTGTGTGTGTGTGTGTGTGTTTGTGTGTGTGTGTCTGTCTGTGTGTTTGTGTGTGTGTGTCTGTCTGTGTGTGTGTGTGTGTGTTTGTGTGTGTGTCTGTCTGTGTGTCTGTGTGTGTGTGTAGATGTCTGTGTGTGTGTGTCTCCTGAGGCGACAACATCATGATTTATGAGTATTTGATTAGTTGAAAACGTTCCAGCTGAAATATAAAAAACTCCCATGATCCTTCACTGCGTTGTATAACTGACGTTGACACTATTCAAATCAGATTCAATCTCAGGAGACACACACACACACACACACACACACACACACACACACACACACACACACACACACACACACACACACAGCACCAGCGTGACAGGTGACCCAGATGTCAGGAACCCGGGGATCCTCCGAAATGAAATGAAACCTGTTTGGTGACCCAGTTTAAGACCTGACACACAAAAGGAGCCAAACTCTACAGACCTCCTGGGCCCCAAATTACACCCGGCGAGGTGTGTTCAGGTGCATTCTGGGCGTGCTGGTCTTACAGGGAGGTGTGTTCAGGTGCATTCTGGGTGTGCTGGTCTTACAGGGAGGTGTGTTCAGGTGCATTCTGGGTGTGCTGGTCTTACAGGGAGGTGTGTTCAGGTGCATTCTGGGCGTGCTGGTCTTACAGGGAGGTGTGTTCAGGTGCATTCTGGGCGTGCTGGTCTTACAGGGAGGTGTGTTCAGGTGCATTCTGGGTGTGCTGGTCTTACAGGGAGATGTGTTCAGGTGCATTCTGGGCGTGCTGGTCTTACAGGGAGGTGTGTTCAGGTGCATTCTGGGCGTGCTGGTCTTACAGGGAGGTGTGTTCAGGTGCATTCTGGGCGTGCTGGTCTTACAGGGAGGTGTGTTCAGGTGCATTCTGGGCGTGCTGGTCTTACAGGGAGGTGTGTTCAGGTGCATTCTGGGCGTGCTGGTCTTACAGGGAGGTGTGTTCAGGTGCATTCTGGGCGTGCTGGTCTTACAGGGAGGTGTGTTCAGGTGCATTCTGGGTGTGCTGGTCTTACAGGGCGGTGTGTTCAGGGGCATTCTGGGTGTGCTGGTCTTACGGCGAGGTGCGTTCAGGTCCATTCTGGGCGTGCTGGTCTTACAGGGAGGTGTGTTCAGGTACATTCTGGGCGTGCTGGTCTTACAGGGAGGTGTGTTCAGGTGCATTCTGGGCGTGCTGGTCTTACAGGGAGGTGTGTTCAGGTGCATTCTGGGCGTGCTGGTCTTACAGGGAGGTGCGTTCAGGTGCATTGTGTGTCTGTGCGTGTCTGTCTGTGTGTGATTGGGTTTGTGTGAGTATGTGTGTGTTTGTGTGTCTGTGTGAGCTGGTTTGTGTATGTGTGTATTTGTGTGTGAGTGTTTCTGTGTGTGTGTGTGTGAGTATGTGTGTCTGTGTGATTGGGTTTGTGTATGTGTGTTTGTGTAAGTGAGTTTCTGTGTGTGCGTGTGTGTGTTTCTGTGTGTGTGTGTAAGTGAGTTTCTGTGTGTGCGTGTGATTGGGTTTGTGTGAGCATGTGTGTGTTGTGTGTCTGTGTGAGTGGATTTGTGTATGTGTGTTTGTTTCTGTGTTTTGTGTAAGTGTGTTTGTGTGTGAGTGGGTTTGTGTGAGTGTGTTGTGTAACAGACATCTCTCTCTGGCCTGTGGCGCCCTCTGAGGCCTGACGGTGTTACATCATCATCATAAAACAACTACACCCAACCTACAGCAGCTGATTCTGGAGAAACCTGGAACAAGTTCTTCAGTCAGAAATAAAAAAGAAATAAGAAATAAAAAATAAGATAAAAAATAAGAAATAATAAAAAATAAGAAACAAGAAATAAAAATAAGATAAAAAATAAGAAATAAAAATAAGATAAAAAATAAGATAAAAATAATAACAAAAATAAGAAATAAAAAATAAGAAAATAAAAAAGTATTAGGGACCACTAAGGTCTATATAAAAGAGACTTCAGATACAGTATTAGGGACCACTAAGGCCTATATAAAGAGACTTCAGATACAGTATTAGGGACCACTAAGGTCTATATAAAGAGACTTCAGATACAGTATTAGGGACCACTAAGGTCTATATAAAGAGACTTCAGATACAGTATTAGGGACCACTAAGGTCTATATAAAGAGACTTCAGATACAGTATTAGGGACCACTAAGGTCTATATAAAGAGACTTCAGATACAGTATTAGGGACCACTAAGGTCTATATAAAGAGACTTCAGATACAGTATTAGGGACCACTAAGGTCTATATAAAGAGACTTCAGATACAGTATTAGGGACCACTAAGGTCTATAAAAGAGACTTCAGATACAGTATTAGGGACCACTAAGGTCTATATAAAGAGACTTCAGATACAGTATTAGGGACCACTAAGGTCTATATAAAGAGACTTCAGATACAGTATTAGGGACCACTAAGGTCTATATAAAGAGACTTCAGATACAGTATTAGGGACCACTAAGGTCTATATAAAGAGACTTCAGATACAGTATTAGGGGACCACTAAGGTCTATATAAAGAGACTTCAGATACAGTATTAGGGGACCACTAAGGTCTATATAAAAGAGACTTCAGATACAGTATTAGGGGACCACTAAGGTCTATATAAAGAGACTTCAGATACAGTATTAGGGACCACTAAGGTCTATATAAAGAGACTTCAGATACAGTATTAGGGACCACTAAGGTCTATATAAAGAGACTTCAGATACAGTATTAGGGACCACTAAGGTCTATATAAAGAGACTTCAGATACAGTATTAGGGACCACTAAGGTCTATATAAAAGAGACTTCAGATACAGTATTAGGGACCACTAAGGTCTATATAAAGAGACTTCAGATCCAGTATTAGGGACCACTAAGGTCTATATAAAAGAGACTTCAGATACAGTATTAGGGACCACTAAGGTCTATATAAAAGAGACTTCAGATACAGTATTAGGGACCACTAAGGTCTATATAAAGAGACTTCAGATCCAGTATTAGGGACCACTAAGGTCTATATAAAAGAGACTTCAGATACAGTATTAGGGACCACTAAGGTCTATATAAAGAGACTTCAGATACAGTATTAGGGACCACTAAGGTCTATATAAAGAGACTTCAGATACAGTATTAGGGACCACTAAGGTCTATATAAAGAGACTTCAGATACAGTATTAGGGACCACTAAGGTCTATATAAAGAGACTTCAGATACAGTATTAGGGACCACTAAGGTCTATATAAAGAGACTTCAGATACAGTATTAGGGACCACTAAGGTCTATATAAAGAGACTTCAGATACAGTATTAGGGACCACTAAGGTCTATATAAAGAGACTTCAGATACAGTATTAGGGACCACTAAGGTCTATATAAAGAGACTTCAGATACAGTATTAGGGACCACTAAGGTCTATATAAAAGAGACTTCAGATACAGTATTAGGGGACCACTAAAAATACTGAAAATAAAAAACAAAAAATAAGAAATAAAAAACAAGATAAAAAATAAGAAATAAAAAATAATAAGAAAATAAAAAAGATAAAAAATAAGAAATAAGAAAATAAAAAAGATAAAAAATAAGATAAAAATAAGAAATAAGAAATAAAAAATAAATAAAAAATAAGAAATAAAAATAAGAAATAAAAATTAAGAAATAAAAAATAAGATAAAAAATAAGATAAAAAATAAGAAATAAAAATAAGAAATAAGATAAAAATAAGAAATAAAAATAAGAAACCATGACTCAGCAGATTTCTCCATCCAGATAACATTTTATTATTTCACTTTTTAAAAACAGAAGAAAATACATTTTGTTTTCTTAACGCAGCGATGAATCCGAGCTCAGCTTCCTGTTTGGAGCAGAGGGCATTATGGGAGGAGAGAGTCGCTACGGAGGGATTTCAACTACAGACCGCTGACGGAGAGACGTCGTCACCGTCTTTATGTAACGCAGCGGGAGAGTGTAAACATGGAGGTCAGTAGAAATATCTTAAATACAGAGAACGCTGCGTTAGTGGAAAAAACTGAAAATATCAATAAAGTTTTTTTTTTTTTACTTTTTGTTCTTCTCCCTCGACGGTTTACAGCGAGGAAGACGAAGGCTCTAAGAGCCGATGATGAAGAGGACGAGGAAGAGTGTGTGTGTGTGTGTGTGTGTGTGTAATAACCCTTCCTCTTCCTCTCTTTCTTAACAGAAGATGAAGGTAAGAAAGAGAGGAAGAAGGAAGGGTTAAGGAAGGGAGTGAGGGAAGAGAGAGAGTAGTGAAGGAGGAGATGGAGGAGAGAGGGAGGAGAGAAAGGAGAGAGGGAAGAGAGGGAGTAGTGAAGAGGAGATGGAGGAGTGAGGGAGGAGAGAGGGAAGAGAGGGAGTAGTGAAGGAGGAGAGGGAGGAGTGAGGGAGGAGAGAAGGGAGAGAGGGAGGAGAGAAGGGAGAGGGAGGATAGAAGGGAGAGAGGGAGGAGAGAGGGAGGAGAGAAAGGAGAGGGAGGAGAGAGGGACAGATGGAGGAGAGAAGGGAGAGAGGGAGGAGAGAAGGGAGAGAGGGAGGAGAGAGGGAGGAGAGAAAGGAGAGGGAGGAGAGAAGGGA